>CM029538.1:15930482-16062852 GCA_017141395.1 Laodelphax striatellus | reverse complement strand
AATTTATATAGGCTACATAAATGTAAAAAATAAAAGATGGATTAAAATTTTTCCATCAATGATTAGCATGTATCAGTTTCCTGATTCAGAACACACCGTAGTACAATACTATGGGCAACTCTAAAGCTTTTGATGATCTAATTATGCTTAGCTACAATCAAACAAGATGAGGATACGTTTCAACTTTGGATCAGGGTCAAAGAGGGTCTTTGAAGTATTTGACACAACCTGTGGCAGTAGTGAAATGCGAATAGCACTGTCGGTCTGGATCAGGATTTGTCGATAGATAGATTTTGCATATGAACTCACGAGCCCCGATATGATCTTGTTTCGCGCCTTGGTAACACAAAAATTAATCAAAAGTACGAGTAAATTAAAACAACAGTAAATGACAAGATCTACGAAAAAACACAGAATTTCAAATTTATGCTACTCGTTTGAGGAAAATTTTCTTCAAACTGATCATGTACATTCACGTTAAATTGAAGAAAAAATAAACATCAATATCAAAGAAATAATTTCATGTGGTAATTTATCATATAGTACTGTATAATTATATTTAGTATAATGTAGTGTTTCCTTAGTTGCAATAAAAACTGTTCTATAATTATTTCAAATACAAATGCTTTAATGCTTTTTAAAATATAAGAACAAAAGAGCATACAGTATTTCAGTTCAATTAATAAGGAATAAGTTCGTCCCACAATATCAATGAATCATAAAATCATAACATCAAATCAATAAATCATAACAATGATTTATTTTTCATTTCATGTATAGGCCTACTGTTCACTGTAGGCTATATGGCAAATAGATTTGAATTTGAAAAATGGTAGACATTTTCCTCTCGACCAGCTGCTGTTAATTTCGACCTTTCTCATTATTGTTTTTTTATGTTTTTACTTCTAGTATTTTCCTTCCAATTATTTTAAAAATACGGCTTTAAAAACGTTGATTGATCAATCTATTTTCTAACATAATTCTTCAAGTTTTCATGAAGATAAAAATAAAGTGATGAGAAATATTGTTATGATTTGTGTCTGTATCAATCAATTGATAAATTTTAATGAAATGCTGGTTACTCACCATCATACTCTGGAAAGTAATCAACGAGATGAGAGTACATGATTTTCTCTTCCAAGAGATCCTTCTTATTAAGAAACAAAATAACTGATGAATGCTGAAACCATGGATATGTGATAATTGTTTTGAATAAGGCCTTCGATTCCTCCATTCGATTCTGTAAAAAATAAAGAGAAATTGAAATGTGAGAACGAAGTCACAATAGTAGTACAGTAGTTTAAATGCAGTAAGACAAATGCCGTGGTGAATTTTAAGAAAACTCTCACAACTCAACATTGCATGTGGACTGTGGACGCCTGACTTCGAAGTTGATTACAATTTCGTTTTCAAAATACATTATTCTAGTTTACTAATTCGATTAGTATTAAAGATTAACTGAATTAAATTAAATTTGCTCTTTAAATTAGTTTCGCAGTTGCAAAGTATTGTATGGACACTTTTGTAGTATCCGCGTTTTCATAAATGAATGGGTGGCTCTTTTAGTATATGTTATTGGCTGCTGAGATTTAAAATGTCATTCTATAATAATATTCAGTAATAATATATTATAAAATATATATTAGAATATAAAATATTATTCAATATGAATTAACTGAATTATTGAATATTATAACAGAATTAACATAGCCCAAATCCATTGAATGACATATTTAGGGCCGGTTCATGAGCTTGGGATTTAGCCAAGTCCTAGACTAAAACGGGTGGCCACCATATGATCGACAAACGTTAGCCTCGACACTATGTAACCTACTAAGGGCTCTCTATGCTGCTAACCCACTAACCTGTCGACACAAACGTTTGTCGATGCTACGTTAGCCACCCGTTTTAGTCTAGGACTTAGCTAAATCCCGAGCTCATGAACCGGCCCTTAATCTCAATAGCCAAAAACAATTACTAAAAGAGCCTCACATTCACTTGGGAAAATGCGGATACTACAAAAGTGTCCATACCGTACTTTGCAACTGCGAGGCTAATTTAAAGAGCAAATTCCACCTTAGTCGACTACGGGGATGCGTCTTAATGCAAATAGCATTCAACTTTTCAGCGCACTTCGTTGAACTCCGCTAGATAAAATATTTCCGTGAAAATAATGTAATAAATAAGAAATTTTGTAAAAATCCACAGAGTGGTCCAAAAAAATGTATCCACTGTTCAAAAGTCCATAAATTGCAAACCAATTGATATAGTTGTCTCATCTTTGGTGAAAGTGTAGCTTCAAGTCCAACTTAAACATATCAATTTAGGTGTTCGAAATTCCATTCACATCCACCCAGAAACGATGCCGCCAAACTGCAGCCCAAACTACCTACTGTCTGCTACGTATTTTGTAGTGAAGCGTTAGGTGAGGCTTTAGAGCTCCCCTTCAAATTGAACAGTTGCTAATTAACACAAAGGAAAAGATTCCATCAACGGTAAGATTCCTCTGAAGATCTTTTAGCTCTCTTCCACAGTCACTGTAGTAAAGATTCTAAAACTTCCTTTTATTCTACTACTTACTCACTATTGAATGACTAACTACTAAAACGTTGAATGAAATGTAATTAAATTTGAACCATGAACTTTATCCAACTTCAAGTCATTGACGAATGATGTTAAAGCTATTCCTTACCTCGTTTTCAGATTCGAAGAGGATCTGGTCATATTCACTCAGAGCCACTAAAAATATAATAGAAGTAACGTTTTCAAAACAGTGGATCCATTTCCTTCTTTCTGACCTCTGTCCACCTACGTCGACCATCCTACAATCAATTAAAAACAAAATTAGTTGTATTCGTATAATACAGTTATGTAACACCTACAAACAAAACATTACTACATAAACATCTTGTGCATTACACCAAAAAAGTAAGTTTAGTACATTGGAGACTCCAGACAATGATCATAAAATGAGCCACTAAAGAGTTAAAAATCATCTTATGCAAGTTCTATTTTATTATTTTTAATAATTGATTATTGCATTCCAGTTGAATTTCATTTTAGACTACATTAAATATAGCAACTTGAGAAATAGTTTGGGGCTGAGTTTATTGTTTCCTTCCCAAATCAAATTGTTATTATTTATAAGAGTAGTATGAATTTAACCAGTCTATGAAGAACTCGACAAATAAGCTCCTGACAAAGCTCCAGGAAGTGATGATTAAAAATCAAATATAATAGAAACTAGAAATAAAATATCATACTTGTTAGAAAATATAGATTTGAATATTGGTTATCTCATAATCAATAATGGTTATTTACAAACATTACATTATCTAATCAGTAAAATTATCTCGTTTCTCGATTACATTCTACTTATTTATTGTTATTATCTAAGATCATTGTTTTCCTTGTATAATTGATAATATATTGGCACATATCTATTGAGCGCTTTAATAGAAATTCATTTTGTTGTAAAGTAAGGTTTCAGCTAATTCACAAGAAAATGAACTTGTATGCAAAAAACTCACGGAAATTATACTTAAACTGAAAACCCATGCAGCATGCAATCACACACAAGCTACACAACGACACACAACTAAAGACAAGCTAAAAGACAAACAACTATGTTACATGCAAGTCAGATTAAGGAAAATAGAAGGAAAATGCAGTACAATGAGAGAATTAGAAATACAATTTGTGGAAATGGAATAAGAGAAAGGGAAACGAAAAGCAGTAAATGCAAACAGCGAGAGGAATATCAATAGAATATGTTTTTTTACAGGAGAATTGGATGATCTTTTCAACAAGATATCCTTTCTACAGTTTGTGGGTTTTTTTGTGAACTTAGATAGGCTATAATTGAAAGATTATTTAGATTGCTTTGAAGTGAAATAGGCAAGAAAGAGAAGGAAAGTGCTAGGGTATAATCCAAGACCTGATAATTTGATTGTTTGAGGGATTAAAGTATTTCATTGAAAGATAAAAAACATTATTGAAAGGCAGTGTTTTATTTGAAACCATTCAGTGGTTGAGTTTACCAGTGATATTTCGCTGAAACATGGACTTGGAACAAAATCATAAAATCAAGCTTGAGGGGCTAATAGCACTTGTACTATTCTACTTATAAGAACAACAGAAGAAAAACTGCTATGAAACACAAAAATTAAGGTTTGAAATTTTTTTAAGTATTTACAAGAAATACAGTACCGTATTTCAAGTCCTAGACTACATATTTCAACTGGAGGATCAACCCAACAATCTGCGAATTCCAAAACTTGTGGGATCTAAATGGAATGGAGACCATATTAATTACAGTCTGATCACAGTCTAATAGATACATATATAATAAAAACAGTCTAATAAATAATGTATTTATTAGACTGTGGTCTGATCCAAAAACCCAATACCTAAAAATGATTGAGTCCAAATCGAATGGGTATTCTATAATACCAGTGGTTGGAGCACGAGCCCTAAGAATATCCTGCTCAGTAGGCAGATAATCTGGATGTTCAATTCTCGCTATATCGCTGAGATAACTGGAACATTTCAAGCACAGGCAAAACATACAATAACATGAACATGCAAGTGTTTAGAGGATAAGGCGGTTGGAATAGCGAGAAAAACATACACAAGAGCAGAGAGAACATACAAAGAAAAATATGTTATCAAAATAAAATTGAGAACATGCAAGTGATCACAATATCATGCATAAACAGATAAGAAATCCAAGAAAACTGCTAGAGAAGAAGTCATGGAAAAATTTGTTAGTGATGGAATCAACTCCATATAAATCACTCAGAGACAGTTTAATTAAAGAACCTTTTCCAAGCAGGAAATGACAACAAGAGTACTATAAAATGATAAGTGTAGCGGTGTGAGGTGGTTTTGAATTCCTTTTGTAGAATAGAATAGAAAAACTTTTATTCAATCAACATTACATCAACGGAAGCAAGCCTTAAAAACGCTGCCTAACAAGGTACATATACAGACATGCGTAAATTTATCAATTTTAAACATTGTAAACCTTTACAAATTGATAAATTGTTTATGTAAGGTAGTCAAAAACAGTCTAAATAGCATAGATTTAAATGTTTGAGTGGGAATTTTATTATTCTAGTTAACTGAATTAGATGTCATCCATTCTATTACACACCAACCATTTTCAATAATAAGCCTTTAGTAACAAATTTTGATCTCATCGTCTCAAAATGAGTGGAAACACTTGAAAAATGAGAATTATTATTTGGAACCTATCACGAATACTACAATAGATGGGTGAACGACTTTTGAAAACAAGTTTTGATTTGTTCTTCACTGAACAGAAATTGAAAACTCCTTAAAAAGTAGGTTTCCCGAGAAATTCAAAAGAGTTGTCAATAGAAGACAGGACATAATAAGGACATAAATAATTATGCTTTTTTGAAAAGAGCAAAAGATATGAAGACATGAAAGTTTCCTATCGAAGAAACTTTGATAGCTAAGATATAACTAAGAAGCTAAGCTATATGAATAGCTGAAGGACTTTTAGTAAAACATTTTGCTTAGGCTAAGGCCACACTACTAAGAGCTATGCTTGGTGCTGAGAGCCAAGTGACTCGCATAGTGAATGATCCTCGCATTGCGTACTATTGCAGATGGCCACACTACGAGCGACGTGCTAAGGTAGGAGCTTCGTTAAGAATCATTCACTTGGCTCTTAGTGTGGCCTTAGCCTTAGATCCCCCACTAAACAGAATTGAAACTAAAATTGAAATACGTTTCTCGAGAAAATTGTTATAAACAATTGACAAAAAAAGACAATACATGAAAAGACAACACATAAATAATATGCATGCGAAACGAGCAGACAGAATTCTGAAGCATTTTTTAGAGTATCATGCAGCAGCAGTCCCAAAATTGGAATTGATTCGGCTACCTAAATCGTATTTCTTCAAGGTCAAAGGGGTATTCGATGATTCCAGTGGTGGGCACTCGGACCCGCAGGATGTCCTGCTCAGTAGGCAGGTAGTTTGGTGCTGCAACTCTGTCTATTTCCATAAGGTAACTGCAATTTGAAAGTTTTCGTCAATTTTTCACATTACAAAATATCAAATACACTCAGAACACGAATACACATAATGTGCAGAACACATACATACACAAATTTATCCTGATAGAATGGCTTTGGATTCAGAGTTATAATCAATTTAATTAACATAATTTAATTATACTGGTATGGATTTGGTTTCCAAGCCGTTAATAAATTCATAACATTTTTAATTCAGTTCAGTTCAATTTAGAATTATAATTTGAATGATAACTAGTAAATTAAATAAAGCAGTATTATAAATTTGATAAGGATTTGGTTTTCAATCCGTTAATTCATGATAAATTTCTAATTTCAGTTCAGCAAAATAGGAAGCGTTGAATTGAACAGCTGGATTCAAGACCCTTTCCACATACTACAAGATTACTTCTTGTAGATTCCAGTAGGAAGTGTAAGACTAGTTCAATACATGAAACATACCAGTATACATGTACTGGTAGTCCATTACATATAAAATACAATATAGAAGGATTATTTTAACTTGTCAGAGAACAGCTAATTTAACGTCAGTAAACGAGCGTATATCAATCAGCTGTTTCTGAAACTGTTCTGACAATTTAAAATAATCCTGCTGTACATGTATAGTGAATATGGACTCACCTAAATCACATTGATCACAAGTCATGAAAATGTCAGACATATTATTTAATCTAATCTAATCTGAAAGGAACTCTTGAATACTATAAAATGTGGTAAAATACTGGACATGCATCTTACTTATCAAGCCATGTATGCAAGTCTAGTGAGTGAAGAGGTTAAGTTCAATGTTCAATTTTACGCTTTCTATACTCCAATTTTACGCTTTCTATACTCCAATTTTACGCTTTCTATACTCCAATTTTACGCTTTCTATACATGTCTATAAAAAAAGGGAGTGGATTACAGTGGGCTTTGTTCAACCGAATTGTTAGGTTAATGTGGTTCACTTACAAGCCGTTTCTTTCTGTTTGATTGGATGGAAAAATTTATATAACAACTTCAAACTACTGTAATACTAAATAGGCCTACACTGTAAATAATATCAAATGCATTAATAACAAAACTTATGAGGTTACATCCTTCATATTTAATCTGAATAATCAAATAATCTTTGATTATTATCATTATTTAGATCTAAATTTATCGTTATCTATAGCCTCAATACATTATTGAAATATTTTACTGATGAATCAGTAGCTCTTCTTCATTACCTGACTACCTTTCTACGTTTTGATACGTATAGCAGGATTCTTTTAAATTGTCAGAAAACAGCTGATTGATGTACGCTCGATTACTGACGTTAAATCAGCTGTTTTCTGACAAGTTAAAATAATCCTGCTATATCTACGCATATTAATGAATACAATAGAATTAATTATCTTGTAAATAAACTTTAAAAGAAGGGTGATTATGTAAAAGATGATTTGCAAGAATAAAATTATGATTAAATGAATAATGAGTTTATACAATTGATAAGATCTTAGGAAACATAATCAGTGAGCATTATCACTTGATGATTCTTGTTCTTAAATTGTCTCCCCACCAGATATGGTGGCCTTTAATACAGAGTGTTTGAAAAAGAACTCCCTAATTTTAATGTGTCATAGAATCTGTAAAAAGTGATATACACTATTCTAGTTTGTGGTGTTTGATTCAGCAACTGTCTAAGTTTTGTCCCTCTGCAGTTGGCAGACCTGCTTGACCCTGAGACGGCGCCAGGGAACAGTTCCCTACGTTGTGTTCGGGCGTGCAGTGCCGTGCAATGGCTACTCCGCAACAAAAAGCGCAGTGTGTTATTTGGTTAGTGCAAACTGATTCTGTTATAACAGTCCAATGTCTTTCCCCAAATGGAAGATATTGAGGCGGAAAAAGGGCTTGTGTTTTTCCAACAAGATGGCGCCCCTCCTAATTACAGTAACCATGTGCGCGCGGCCCTAGACACTCCCTATCCGGCAAGGTGGATAGGGAGAGCTGGCCCAATTGCTTGGCCACCACGAAGCCCGGACTTAACACCTCTGGACTTTTTCTTTTGGGGACACATAAAAAATGTTTTGTACAGTGAAAAAATCCGAGACATAAACCATTTACGGGAAAGAATCGTCACGGCGGTTGGGACAGCTACGCCTGATTTGTTGGTGAATACATGGCGAGAATATGAATATCGCCTCGACGTGTGCAGGGCAACAAATGGATCCCATGATGAAGTGTACTGATGTTAAACAAAACTCGAAGGTTCTCTCTTTCACTGTATGTACTTGTTTATATAGTTTTTCATTAATTTACACATTAAATTTATACCTAAAACTAGGGAGTTCTTTTTCAAACACCCTGTACTTTGTTCATCTAAATGATAACAGTAATTGATTTCGTCCATCATCAATAGTTGAGTTCCACAATATCAATAGAAATTTCACAAATAAATTGGTCATCTATTTATTAATAAGTTAATTTGGTTTGACTGAGTTGATAAATTTTCAAAAATTTTATTATTAGAATGGATAATTTTCCAATCATTTCTACCACACTCGATTTTTTCAAATATGCTAACGACCATTCAAGATTATGAGTTGGACCGGTACTATTGCGATATAGATTTGTTCAATGGATTCTAGTTCAGGCTGTTTATTCAGAATGAATATTCATTGCATTGAAGCTCGGAAAGCCATGAAACGTTAAGGAGGCACGATAATTCCAAAGCAATCGGTGAGAGAACCCAACTCATAATCAGGCATCCACTTCCATAAATGCAGTTCAGCTTCAATGGAAGAGATAAGAAATTATCCAATTTTTAAAAATATTTTCGAATATTTATCAGTGAAAGCAAAATAGAAACTCAATTAAACTGAAAAGAAGCGACTAGGTTTTCCTGTTGTTATCAACACTGAACACGACCACAATTCTTGACCATTAATGCCAAAAATTATGAATGATTCATTGTAGGAAAATTTCACAATATTAACTGAATGTTTTGTGGTGAATTGTTGGTTTTGTTTGCATGTATTTCAGTAATTCACAGGATACTTGTTTGTAGAGGAGTTTATGAATGAAATATCTGAGAATAAGTGTAATTTAAAGGGCTATTACTACTTTACAATTGACATATTTTATTGAATTGGAGACAATACTTTTATTTATTGTAGGAGATTCACGTAAGAAGGGACCTTCAATGAATTGCAAGGTGAATTGAAATTTCATGTGACTAGCTTGTTGCTTCATAGGCGACTCGCCTAGCTAATATGAGTAAAATCAATAATATCATTAGTATAAAATTATAATCAATGCAAACAAATTAAGACTGTTATTTCTAATTAATATTGGAGTTTGGAATATGAATTTTTTCACTTACTACCTTAAGTATGAGTTTATAAAATCAATGCGAATGAATTTGAACTGCTATTATATGAAGTATTATTACAGTTGAGGTGAATAATAGTTTACATATTTACCTCAATAGACAAAAAACATGAAATATTTTTGTTACAAGTCTAGAATTTTTTCTATGAAGCATTTTTCAGTGCCTTAATTATAATTAGTTTTATGAGCATCATATCATCATATCATAACAACTGCTGCAGTTGTTTCACTATTATTTATGAATTATTAGGAAACTTGATTATTATTGGTTCTGATTTGTTCATACTTTTGGTAATTTTTTATTTTTCTAGGAAATCAATACAATTTTTGGTAATGGGCCTACTAATTATCATTAGTTTTATGAGCATCGTATCTTGTATTCATAAACTACTGCAGTTGTTTAACTTTTCAAGATTTGGAAACTTGAATGATCAACAAATTAACTTATTGTTTCTGATTAATTTTTTTTGGTAGGCTAAAGGTCGGGACACATATATCCGCAACACGGCCGTGTCTCGGCACGGAGAGAGTACGATATATAATATAATGCTCATATATCAGCTGTGTGGAATCTAAATGCATTGAATTCCTATGTCTCTCCATGCCGAGACACGGTCGTGTTGCGGATACGTGTGTCCCGACTTTTGTCAATACTTTTTTAGAATGTTTCTGTTTTTAGGTAATCAATACAATTTTTAGTAATATTCCTACTCATTATCATTCGTTCAATTTTAATTTTAAATTTAATTCTTAAATTTTCATTCGTTTAATGACCATCATTACTTGAAAGAGTATCAGTTTATTGTTTTCAACTCGAAAAAATAAACACACAGATAACCTAATAGTCCTGTCTTTCGGAGGAGACGTTAAGCTGACGGTCCCGACTGCCTAAAAGGTAGACTTCATCTGTCATCACCACCCTACAATTACCCACGTATCAACTTCATAAAAAATATCTACTCACTATTTAGCAGAGTCGGTAAGCTGATATTCGCGTCGCCGGTCATAGCACTCTTGTATGCCGGCATCGGCCCACAGGTCCTTGATCGCCTCTACGTAGGGACTCTCGAAAGTCGTCACTGTTTCAAAGTCTACGCTTCGTATTGACTCGGCTTTTTCCTGTAACAAACAATTACCATCAAACTTTAATGAAACGTTTTCTCTTGGTGCAGATCATAAATCTTATTTACTTGCAAACAGACATTGTTTATTTTCCTTCAGTGCTATATAAATAAATACAGAGTGTACCAGAACTCTCTGAGAATACATCTAGGTTTTGTTCTTATCACACTGAAGAGAAATGTTTCTAAAATTCTAGGTTACAAAGATAAATATGGCGAAAAGTAGCACATTCAAGGATCTTTCTCTCTATCTTGGTGAGTACAACACATAGAAGTATATTTTCTCATATTTCTTCTCTCAGACACAAGGCCGGATTTCTACTTATTGTCGCCCCTAGGCACTATTCTGGCTGCCGCCCCTTGGCATATCATATATATATTATATGTAGGCCTATATATAAAAGTTATTATGAAAATAAAATACCAAATTTACCAGTCAATAATGATGGTTTATTAAACAATCAGTTACTTTTAGATTTTTATCATATTCTAAAATGTCTATGCTTTTCTTAAAACTTTTAAGAAAAACTTTTCTTAATTAATACTTGGATAAAACGTAAAATTTACAAATATAAACTAACTTTGCTCGCGAGAGCCGTGCCGCCCCTAGGACGTGCCGCCCCTAGGCAAGTGCCTAGTGGGAAATCCAGGCCTGCTCAGACACCCCTGTGCCCTGTATAATTATTTATATATAAATACTGTACCAATAATTCCTCATTTACATAATTAAATTAGCTAGTTACAATACTTCTAAGATCTAGTATATAATGGTATAGGAGCCGAATCAAGCATAATGAGTCCACAGTGAACCTCTTCGATATACTGTAAAGGGCATGGCCGACCTTAGATTGATGGCCTTTTATCGCAAAGAGGAGAGGTTTTAATAATGAGTGTTCCAAAAACCATAAAAACCAATACCAGCACAGTTTCTAATGTGAAGTAAATTACAATAAAAAGTCACAGTTTCCTCTTACTTTATCCATCAACCATAATTTTCACTTCATTTCTTCTAAAAATAATTCACAAATGAGAGTGGATTATCAAGCTGTTAGTAGAAAACATTAAGATACAACATTCACCTAGTGGTGGAATGCTACTCAATGATTGGGGAGAATAGACAATTTTCGAGATAGATCTTTCACTTTTATTGTCAGAATAGAAGCAAGATAGACTAAATTTCAAGTAGAAGAGTTATGAAAGAATGTCACACTCAAGACATATATTAAAGCCGGAAAAAATGAGTGAGAATTCAGAGACATAGACCAGATGAAAATTTACATGGCAGTATAATAAATAACAGAAAATGACTACTTAATGACAACAGTATTGTATTTTAGTAACAAGAGGTCCAAAAATATCAGTGGATTAAATTTTAGCGCTAGCTAGACAAACACCAGATATGACAAAAACATTAAAAATCCAATTTAAAGAAGAGTATTCCTAGATCTCATAAATTTTTTTGATCTATTTACGAAGTCAGGAAGAACACTACAATATATTTCACTGCAGGAAGAACAATATAGTTGTTGAACAACTTCGTCCAAAATAAAATAATGAAGAAATCAGTAACATGTTATTATTTGTGTTATTGAATGTATCTGGTGGTGAAATGTTCTAATCACTGTGATGGTTATCACTTGATTAATGAGAAACTCAATTGAGAAACTAGAATAACAATGACGATATTGTCTTACAATGACACATTTTGATCAACATCTCAGTTTAATTCAGAATAGAGCACTGATATGTTACAAAATTTGTCCCAAATTTTCTAAAGCTTTCTACTTGCTTTCTAAACGTGTGAGGAGTTTCTGTAGCAGAGGATAACAATAATATATGTTTACAAAGCAGTTATAATTATTATCAATGATAATTAAATTGAATAAATTCCACCCAAACGTTCCCATTTTTCCATCATGAATTGGGTCAGTGATTTTCTAAATTGTCTGCAGGTTTAGCGGTAATAATCAATGCAATACCAATGTGAACAACAAACTATGTTAAGCAAGAACTGTAGAAGGAATGAATAAGCAGATCAAACAATATAGGAGACACATAAAAGGGTAACGTTTTCTCTCCATAAAAAACGTTAATTACAAAAGATGTAAATGAAAGAAAAATTCTCAAATCAACTAACTAGGATCTACCATATTAAACACTATAGAATTGGCACGATCTTTACTTAGAACGTACTCCAATCGACAAAATATCCTCAATTTGTTACAAGAACAACTCTATTCTTTACTATAGAAGGCTATAAGCTATAGACGTATCTATAAAATTCTCTACAATATCGATCAAACCCTTTCAATTCATAATAATGAACTCACAACTATGATTACTATGACTAATTATTATGATTTTAAAGCAAGTGAATAGTTGCAATATCTCATCTACTTCCACCTTTCAATTCACTTTCACATTTCATACAGATCATTCCTCACATTAATTATAATTATTGTATGATTGGATTAGATTCAATTTCAGCAGGAGCCACGAAATAGAGGAAAAACGAGACGGTTGAATTAAATATTTACACAAACGTCAATCAGATCTTCATCCCTGAACAACGATCATGACCTTATTTGGCGATCAATTTTTGATAGCAGATCAAAACATTGACTAGGTACTGATTTTCTCAAATCATTCTTGAAATTCTCTGTAGTATGCGTTTATTCACTATCAATTCTAACATAAAAAGATTGATTAAATTTTATGATTGATATTTGTGCAACTAGCAATTAGTCTATCTTTCACTATTATCGATATCATCGTATACCTTTCTCTTTTCATAACATCATTATTCATTGAAAAAATACAAAAATAATGACGATTTCGGTTTTTCACATATCACACTGTTTTGGGAGAAAAAAAGGCTCAGCCCTTACTATTCCTCTCCTGAATTTTGATTAATAATTTAGTTTAAAATACATTCCTCCAAAATTAAATATTTTCCTTTCAACACAATTTTCTATTCGAACTATTCTTTATACTCATTATACTCTTGTACTCTTCATTATCAATTATCATTTCTTTTTTTCACTACATTAGATGCTTTTTCATTTCCCACAACAGACTTCTAAGCTGTGTTCCATCTTACAATTCATTGACTTAATAAATTCAGCATTACAATTTTCATATACAGTATCAAGATTTTAATTATTGTATATTTAATACCATATCATTTGCTAATTTTTTTAATATTTACTATTCTTCCTCCACTAGAGTAAATTTTTCAGAATGGCGGCTGGGTTAATCTACCCCAAACCCCACTAAGCTAATTTGATTGAGGCGCTACCCATCCTAAATTAATTAAGTTACTAATAGATAAATAATGGTCTTTATTCAATTTTTTTCAGATAAACTGTTGTAAAAGATATATATACAAAATTGTCGGCAAATTTTCTCCATGGCTTAGTGCCGTCTGGAGGAGTTATTGGATTTTATATTTACTTCAAATTGAACAATTATGATCAAATTAGTTATATTTTATTTTAAGATAGTCTTCATATTTTATTATTCAAAAATTGAATTCTTGTATTAGAAAAAACCTGTACTGCCAGGCCTCCTTGCAGTAGCGACCGACAGCTTCCCACTCAAATTAATTGATTGATTACTATGTTTGACTACAAAAATTCTACTCTATTATGAATTGATTTACGTTTTTGCAACCAGCTAATCGTTCAGCATTTTATTTTTATACATACACTAGAAATGATTAGATACTCACAATACATGAGGAGTCTGAGTACTGAATTTTGAGCAAGTCCATGGCACGTATCATGCTTTGCATCGCCATGAAAATATTTTGGTAGACAAGTTTTATGAAGCCGCGCTTATCCTCATCCGAGTAACCGGAGCCATGGATAATGCGCATCTGCTTGATGAATGTCGACTTCCCCGACTCTCCAGTTCCTGTTTACAGTAACAAAAACAGCCAAATTAGACTAGAAATCAATGTGAAATAGAACAAGAATTAGTGAAATTAATACACAAAAAATGAAGAGATAATACAATTGCCAGCAAAAATAACAAGGACAAATAACCGCTAAGAGTTTTTGCAGCAACACAACTAAGGCTAGGCGTACACCGGTTAGTCAAGACAAGATTAGTCACGTTTGGTCACAGTAATTCACATAGTTGCTTATGAAGCAGCACAAACTCAAGCAATGACTAATCAGTAATCAGTATGTGTTGCTTCATAAGCAACTATGTGAAGTACTGTGACTAATCTTGTCTTGTCTTGGCTAACCGGTGTACGCCTAGCCTAAGACATTTTAGAATGGAAATTGACTTGCGATCTTGTGATATAGGTACTTATGTAAATGAAAATGAAATAATTAGAGAATAACAACAAACAATCATACAGAATAGATGAAAGGGTTTCTAACATTCTCAATTGATAGAAAACTTTCTCAATAATTATAACCTTCTCAAGTATGATTCATCTCAATTATTAAATGTCACAGTATTAACATAAATCGTCTCTTCTAATCTCTTAAATTTCTTTAATTTCTAATTTAGTGAAGTGTGATGTATTTTCTTTTGTATTTTTTGTTTTGTTCTTTTACTGAAAATTTTAATAGCAATGTCAATAACGCTTGTATCTTGTAATGGACCTTGTGTCTGTGAGCTTTTATATGTATGAAACTTATATGTAAATAAATAAATAAACATTGACATAGCTATTTCTTACTAAATCTTCCCATTCACTAATTCACAAAGAAATTTGCATTAAACAATTTTTCAACTCTTCCATACAAACTACTGTATTGCATACTAAATTTCCTTGCCAACTATTGTATACTACATCTTCATCAAGTCCAAAAACAATTCGTCATAAGTTTTTCAACTTTTCCATAAAATATTAAATTTTCATACCACGCATTGCATACTACATCTTCCATTGCATGTCACATCCCCCTTCAAATCTACAATCAATATTAATTGTTCTCAATTTCTCAGTTCTTCCTTACCAACTATCGCATACTACATATTTGGGGCTGTGAAAGTGACCGTTGCTGAACTTGTTTCTATCAGCTTGAGTTCAAATTTGATTGCATACCAAATCTTCAAAAACATTTTTCCTCAATTTTACCACACTAAATTTTCATACCTCGTATCTTCATCCCCCTCAAATCTATAACCAATTTGTACTCAATTTTCAAATCTGTTTACTTCCTACCGTATACTACGTATCTTCAATTGCATGCCACATCTCCCTCACATCTACAACCAATTCTTCCTCAATTTTTCAACTGTTCTGTACCATAATAAATTTTCATACCTCGTATTACATTGTATACTAGATCTCCCATTGCACATTGCCATATCCCCCTCAAATCTATAACCAATTTGTCTTCAATTTTTTAGCTCTTCCTTACCACCTACCACCTACCGCATACTTCATCTTCGATTGCATACCACATCTTTCGTCTTTACCCATTTTTTGTCTCCTTATCAACCAAGGCTGGTTTTCACGATTCTAGTAGACGTTCTGGTTACTGGAGGCAGGTTACCAAAAGCCTATCTACTTACCTATAAACCAGTAACCTGCCTCCAGTAACCAGAACGTCTACTAGAATCGTGAAATCTCACGTTACTGGTTTACTGGTTACTGGTTACACGTCTCTGGTTACTGGTTTATAGGTAAGTATATAGGCTTTTGGTAACCTGCCTCCAGTAATCAGAACGTCTACTAGAATCGTGAAAACCATTCATTAACCCTTCAAAGGGCGGCCGAAATATCTTCACTTTTCAGCTCTTCCTTACCACCTCACATCTTCGATTGCTGACCACATCTTGCCCAAATTTCCATCGAATTTCTTGATTTTTAGCCTCATCATCAACCAATCACCAGAGGCCGGCCGGCTCATTTTCCACACACACTATCGTTAAAAGTTTCGCTTTCGTTTCTCTGTGTGTGAGTGTCGAATGCGTCAGTCACACCACACCACAGAGTCAAAAGCTGATGCAGTTCCAACACACAGTAGTCGTAATAAATGGATGGTGAGGTGAAGGGTGGGTGAGGAGTGGAGGGGTGTGGCGGGCGGTGAATTTCGGAATGAATGGAAGGCAGCAGCACACAGAACAAGAGTCCCGGCAGAATGAGCGCGCGCTAGCAAAGGGAGGGAGGAAGAGGGAAAGAGGGAAGCGGTGAGAGGGGTGTGTGTTTCAGAGAACCGGCGTATCGATCCATGCCACCGACGGAGTACTGCAAGTGAGTCGACGCAACACCCCCCTTGCCGGCGCCCCCCGCCACCCGGGCCAGACCATGTCTCCACACGGATGTCGTTGGTCGGCGCTTGATGTGCAGCGCAGCGCAGGGGCTAGGCCCAACACTCACTCACCGATTCCACACTACTCCTCTGCTTTCACTCAAATTGTTAGCAAATTTTCCAATTTTTTACTTTCCTTGCCCTACCTACAACCATAGTTTATTTTTTTAATTTGAAGCTCATTGAGTGATTTTGGCTGCAGAATGAAAATGATTTCGATATGCATGTTTGGGAGTGGAAGATCCCCAAAAAATTATTAACAAATTTAGAGTTGGTTGAAATTTGAAGCAACTCACTTCATTTGGGCTGCATTATCATAGATGTTCGATTTGCATTTTTGGGGGTCTTCAAGCTTGAAGCACCTTAATTGATTTGGGCTTTGATTTGGACAATGATTTCGATATGCATGTTTGGGAGTGGAAGATCCCCAAAAAATTATTAACAAATTTAGAGTTGGTTGAAATTTGAAGCAACTCACTTCATTTGGGCTGCATTATCATAGACGTTCGATTTGCATTTTTGGGGGTCTTCAAGCTTGAAGCACCTTAATTGATTTGGGCTTTGATTTGGACAATGATTTCGATATGCATTTTTGGGAGTGGAAGATCCCCAACAAATTATTATCAAATTTAGAGTTGGTTGAAATTTAAAGCTACCTTACTTCATTTCGGCTGTATGACAACAGTTCGATTTGCATTTTTGGGAGTGGGAGCTTCCCGAAATTTTTTATCAAATTTAGAGTTGGTTGGAATTTGAAGCAAAATATTTAATTTGGACTGCAGTATGACAACAGTTCGATTTGCGCTTTCAACTTGAAGCTCCTTCATTGAAAAAAGCTATTTTTACAACTAGATCCAACAGTTGTGTTCTACATATAACTATTATTGTGGAAATGATTTTACCTGTAATAATTCATTCTTAGCACAACTAATATTTATAGTATAACAAGAGGAAATTCATACAAAGAATAGTGAAATTATTCAGCCTACTGCAAGGGTTATAGATAAAGTATAGCAAGAATGGGTAGAGTAAAGAATAATTTGATGGTACCACCATAGTTTTACAATTGAATTAAAATTTTTTATTTATTTTCAAGTGGGTGATTTTTCTGAGTTATGAGGGTAATGGACCCCCCTGGTGAGAGGGCTCTCACATTGTAACTTTTCAATAAATAAATTTGTGGTAATGAGTAATTAGTGATAAATAAATACAGTTGTAAAGTATTTACAGAAAGATCAATACCACAATATCAATTAGGTACAAGGTCATTAAGAATAATTCCTTTCATTACAGCTTATCCTTAGTATGAAGTAATAAAAAACACAACCCACAGCTGAGGATGGTAATTTACACTTCTTTCCCGGAAATATCGTCAAAAATGTACTAATAGCATGGAATTAATGGAGCCTGCTCCTATAGAATTACTTCATTGGCAATAATTTCAGGTACGAGGAAAGTATAATAATTCAATTTCATTAATCACTCGTAATGAATGGATGGGTGACTGATTCCACGAAAAATGTTTCAAGCATTCAATAATAACAGCCAATAATGCGCTCTATATTCCCTAGGTATGTCCGGAACTAGTATCAACCTTCTTGTGATATATGTTAAGCAGACTAGGGTCCAATCATTTTGCCATTAGTTCTGTATTTACATAGTTAGTTCTTAGTATTTAGTCATTAGTTCTTGTATTTTTTTATCGTATGGCTTTTAGGTTCCACCTCGCCTCATTGCACAATTATTTGTGTCTTTCAACTTAACCACATGATTACTTAGCAACCGCTCTCACCGGTATTAACAGACAAGAATTCGTTTCTACTAATCTCAACGACTAGAATAGTATTAAAAAATAGCTGGAATTGAAAGAAACTACAACAAGGAGAAAATCTAGACTACAAAAGTAGGTTTCGAGAATGATTGAACACAATTAAAACAAAATTAGTTACAAAAATAACGCCGCTTCATTCAAGTATGAAAACATTCCTATTGGTAATCCAACCTACATGGTCAATCGACCTTGATTGAAAACTAGAATAATAATACGAAGCCTACAGCTACCGTACAGCCCATGTGCTAGGGAGTGAGTCACTAACAAGCCGACTGTAATTTGCAATTGTATCAAGTGCACAGGTTCATTTTCTATAGCATAACAGGAAATTGAGCTCATTACTCTAATTCTTGGAAGTCAAATTACTCAATTTATTTGATTTTGTCTTTATTGAAGTCCACATGTGCACCAGCGACACCATAGTACAAATTTGTTACAATGTGGTCGTTGATCTACACTACAAAACTCTGATTTCGTTTCTCTTGTAAAAGTCATTTCTACTAAAGTTGAAATGTTATTTTTCCCTATATTTGTGAACCCATGGCCAACCTCCATTCATAGATTATTCCATACTAGATTAATTTTTGTATGTACTGTATTAAAATTTATACATTTTTTACTCCTCTTTTGTAAGTGATGAAGGAGGATTGGAAATCCCTTATGGACAGTATAGTGATATTCATTTAACTTGGCGGATGGCATTAGATAGATAGACAGATAGAGAGATATTATTTTTTTGCCATCAGACTCTACGGTCATCAGCAACGCCAAGAAATAATATATCTCTATCTATCTAATGCCATCCGCCAAGTTAAATGAATATCACTATACTTTAATGTTCTGAAGTGAAGCACAAAAATTGAATTGAATTGAATTCCTTTAGCCAATCACAATGAGAATCCAAGGTAACTCGAACACAGGCACAGAACTCAGAAGCTTCACCAAATTATTTTCAACTGAAATGGTGTACTGTATTTTTAAGATTGTTTTTTACGTTAATTTTGTTTCCCATACATGTTGCCAATACCTTGGGCTCTGCTGTTCTGGATTGTCTCGAGTACAAGTGAGTGCTATGTATAATGCTATGTTTTTAATTCTTGATGAATATTGAAGAACTATGAATAATTTTCAAAATGAAATTAAATTCAACCTAAACCTTTCGTTCAAAACTAAATCTAATCAGAAGTAAATATTCCAGATTTGTTTTGCTGTGGTGATGCCCATATAAAAAGCTCTTGACTTTTGAGAGGGTAATGGTAAGAATGATGATGACGACTCATAACTTTAGGTGGGTTCCAAACCATCAGGAAGCGATAATTTTCAGGGTAATTATTTCAGAAAAAAATGATTTGACGCCCGTTCATAACTGATAGTACGATCTTGACAACTGAATGACAAGCTTTCACTCCATCATGGTTATGACTTGATTGCTGGAAAACCTTTGTCGTAATTTCTGCGGTCTAGACAAGAAGGGCAGACACTGATTACAGTATTAATAGCTATTGTGTGTGAGAAAGACAGAATGATAGCGGAGAAAGAGTGTGACCGTTGTGGGTAGATAATTGGAAGGTCAATTAGTAATTAGAAACGGGCCCAGTTCATTAATGTGGAAAATGCCATCTACACGATAAACTGTTTCGGCAGAAATAGATTTTGATTGGTTTCAGCAGGTTTTTAATAATTATTACAATAAATTAATGATGAAAATATGAATATTCTTTTTAAAATACAGTATTTGCTGATTGCAAAATGGAGAAATAAAAGAAAATTATACAGTTATAGGTAAAATCAGATTTATTCAATTTGACGCTTGGCATTAGACAGATAGAGAGATATTATTTCTTGACGTTGCTGATGACCGTAGAGTACGATGGCAAAGAAATACAGTAAATACCTCTCTATCTATCTAATGCCAAGCGTCAAATTAAATGAATCTGGCTATAATTATACAGTATCTGTGGACATGGTAATCGTCTAAAAATGTTATTTTTTAATCATATGTCCAGAAGTGTATAATATCCTAATTCTCCCAGAAATTGGATTACTTTCTCGTATTATTATGCAAGAAAGAGAATGATAGAAACAAAACACTTTGATTATTTAAAAATATATTTGAAAAAACGTTTTTTTAGAGATGCCACATGAGCTCCAGGCTCGTGTGTGGTCACCATGAAGGTTGAGCAAAAAGTGAGCTGGGAGCAAAATAATAATAAGTAGTACAATACAGGGTGTCCCAAAAAATTAATAGTGATGCCAGTACTATCACGGTATTCTACACATCAAAACAAACAGAAAATGTCGTTGGCAAAATGCTGATTTCTCCTTAGTTTACCTGTAATCCGCCATTTTGTGTTTTTAATATTTTTCATCATATCTCGTTGAAAAAACAAGATTTTCTTATGAAATTTGGTAGGGCTATAATTAAAGGTGTGGTTCACAAAATACATATATCAATAAATTTTAATATCTGTTTTTTCCAAAATGGCGACCGACTAAACTTTTCAATTAGATTTTACTGAAGAAATACTGCTTTCTACGATAAAACGTTCATGTACAAAAATGTGGAGAATTTTATTCTGAATAAAATGCTATATGATTGTAAAGAATCGGATGATAAATAACCGAGATCTGGCTATTTGAAGATTACAACTTCTGTATTTCTTCATTTCTTCAGCAGTGACATGAGAAAAAATTTATGAATGCAAAACATATGTTTGCCTATCTTTGTCACTCGAACGTTCCCGATTTATTATTGGATGGAACAACCAATTGATGAATTTCATGAATGCGAAAAAATGATACAGTATAGCAGGATTCAATTAACTTGTCATAAGACAGCTGATCCAGTAATAATTAAACAGTGATTTCGACACAATAATCAAAAGGCTTGAAAGTCTTAAAGACCTTTAAAGTCTTTAAAAGACCTTTTTAAAGAAGACCTTTCAAAGAATAACTTTTTAAAAGACCTTTTTAATAATCTGAGAGATTATTCAGCATTTGTAGGTTAAGTATTGTGATCAGCTCAGTATTGTGATTACTCGTCGATCAGCTGATTTATGACAAGTTAATTGGCTCCTGCTGTAGTAAATTTGAGAACGCTCAAGATAGGCAAACATATGTTTTGCATTCATAAATTTATTCTCATGTCTCACTGCTGAAGAAATGAAGAAATACAGAAGTTATAATCTTCAAATAGCCATAACTCGGTTATTTATCATCCGATTCTTTACAATCATATACCATTTTATTCAGAATAAAGTCTCTACATTTTTGAAGTTTTATCGTAAAAAGCAAACATTTCTCCAGTAAAACTGAATTGAAAAGTTTAGTCGATCGCCATTGAAAAAACCGATATTAAAATTTATTGATATATGTATTTTGTGAACCACACCTTTAATTATAGACCTACCAAATTTCATAAGAAAATCTTGTTTTTTCAACGAGATATGATGAGAAATATTAAAAACACAAAATGGCGGATTACAGGTAAACTAAGGAGAAATCAGCATTTTGCCAACGACATTTTCTGTTTGTTTTGACTTGTAGAATACCATGGTAGTACTGGCATCACTATTTTTTGGGACACCCTGTATAATGTAGGTTGGGTACGAATAGGTATGAATCTGTAGAAAAGAGACTAGAATTAATAGTAAGTAACCATCGATTTTGTTGGTATGACAATTTTTGTAATAGATTCTAAAATTCCAAATCATATTGTACATTTTTGAATTAGCATTTGGGCGAAAAATGAGCTTCAAAGAAGCTTAATCAGCAGAATTTTACAGAAATTGCAACAAGAAATATTGAAATACGTGACGAAATGGTATTACTGCCCAATAATACAATATTGACATCATTAGATCATGTTACTAAATAAAAAGCTTTTCTTCTACATCAAGATGGTCTTGAAATATAAATACAGGAAGAGAATTGAATAATACAAAAACTGAATAAGAATCTTATATCTTAATAGGCTTGTTGAGAATGTCGAAAACGCAATTCATCAGCAGATCACAGTTTTCAACACTAAACTTTGAGTTTATGAAGCAAAGTTATTCAAGAGCACAAAACTAAAGTACAAAGTACTAAAGTTGAACTGAAGTACAACTCCAGGAATCCACAAAACAGAATGTTCAAGATAATTTTCGGAAAATAAAAGGAGATGTGACAGATTACAGATTATGTTGTGACATCGGCGGATGGCGAATAACTTTCATTCAACATTTCTATGGTAACAGGTGATGTTCTGTTGATTTTATAATAACTTATCATGTTTTATTTATGTTAAATAGCCTACAGAATTAAATATGTTGAATACCTATGTGAAAAAAATTCAACAGAACATCACCCGTTACCATAGAAATATTGAATGAAAGTTATTCGCCAATGAAATTAATATACTTTACCTACACCTATCTTCACTGTAGACTATGGATAAGGTTTAAAATACGAAACGTATCTATCTATCTCGTATATGGTATGCTCTAATAAGAAGGGTTGAAGTAGTAATAATCATGAATACTTCTCTGAATAAGCAAGCCTCATTAAAAACGAGACACGAGATCCCATTCATATTTGAGGAAAACTGCCTATATTCTGAGAATAGTCACTGCAATTAATGAAATTGATGGAAAAGAGAAACTGAGAAAAGAAATCAATGTAAAAGCATCAAAGAACAGACTTGTCAAGGTCAAATATTGTTGGAATTCAATGACGGATTTCGAAGGAGACAACAGTGCAATGGTAGAATTGTGAATAAAAATATTTTTAGTATAACTGAAAAATTGCAATAATTCTTGAAGTGAACACTTCTATTAAATCAGCAAGAAAGAAGTTTTGGAATGTTCTCTATTCTGATTTCTGATAAGTGAATATAATCATCGATCACTCTATATTATTGATAGTTTGCTTTGTTGTTAATAGTTTTACAGAGCTATATGATAAGTTATTAATACAAATAAATTACTAAATTAAGCGAGTAGGAATTGATACCTACAGTTACTAGAAATATGTATTAAAACATGGAATCAGTATCACCAAAGACAACACCATAAAATATTATACATACAAACAATATTAATATACATGCACTAAATTGCCTTTCGTACCACCAACAAATCTCAAGAAATTATTGCTTGCATTTATTCAAATTTTCATGTAAATGGCTAATAAAGTCTAAGTCACGTGATATCTTATGTCAATTATCGGAAAAATCAACAGGAAACCCTCCCATGATAATTTGCTTAGAAGCTCATGTGGGAAAAATTGTTTCAAACACATCAAACTTCGAGAATAATAACTCCACTAAAAATAAAATTCCAGCGAGAATATTTTTCACAGCTTTTCCTGAACGATGAAAAGCAATTTATGGAGAAAATTGTTGGTTTTTGTAGGCATCTATTTATGGGTGACATTGATTAGTAACGTTTGTTAGCTTTTTCGCGTGGACATGATTGCACGAGGCCAGCAAATTTCGCAATTAAGAGCAGCAATGGTGATAAATTCTTCTTTTTTACATAATCATCGACTGTAAATGTTCATTTTGCAACTATAATTCAAAGACAAAAGGGATGATATCCAGAATTGAATTCAATTAGTTATAAGATAGGTAAGAGTAGAAATAAAAATAAGTCACAAGTCACACAAGGTGTGAGTCACAAGGGTCACAGGGTCACACCGGCCAGATTGGAAAGAAGGAGGGATTGTGGAGTCGTACATTAAAATAAAAAACTTCATAAATTCGAAAAAATACAATTAAGAAAGAATAAAATTGTTTCAATTGAAATAAAATGTGAGTCACAAGGGTCACACCGGCCAGATTGGAAAGAAGGAGGGATTGTGGAGTCGTACATTAAAATAAGAAACATCATAACTTCGAAAAAATTCAATTAAGAAAGAATAAAATTGTTTCAATTGAAATAAAATTCGTTGACACGAAACGATGGACAATTGGACACGCCTTTAATAAGAATACTTTGAATGTTTTTCACGATTCCATCAGTTTTAGCTTAATACATTCTTCTTGTTCACATACTAAATTAAAATTTTCGATACAATCAATAAATCAATCACAAATTGATTCAATATAAATCTAATATCCTGGAAGTTTCCATTTCCAACGTATTGTTTCATGAAACTCGTGTCCAAGCTGATAAAGAATCTCCTTTGTTTTAGTTTGTTCGTTGCCCACCTCACCCCCCCCCCCCCTAAATATTAGCTAATGGATGTTTGCTAACACACCTGTCAATGATGTCACATGATAATGACACCATGACATCAACTGGAAAGTGAAAGGGGTGATCGGTTTTCTCCACTTTTCCAAGCTCTACTTCTCTCGTTGCAGCAAATTCAATGTCAGTTATAATAGATTTCAAGTAGAATATTTTATACCTGATATAAAATACCTCAATACATATTAATCAATCGCAGTAAGAGATTCTAATGAGAGTCCCACTTTATGTTATGTTTGATTAGTAAGATAGGTTAGATAAAATTTGCTCATTAGTCTTAAGACTAGACAGCAATTATAGTATTTACTAAAAAAAATATTAATAAACAAATGAATAAATTAAGTTTTATAACATCTACTCCAACTTATTATAGATTAATGATATCTAGCTTGCAACACTTCATCCGATCACAACAGTAAAAACTACGTTCCTTTTAACAGTTACAAACGAATTGATGAAGTATTTCTGAACAAATATGACATACTTTTCATTTATTCATAACAAATGAAAGGAAAATTTTCTGCACACTATGTATACCGAGTAGAGATTTAAGGGAAAATTGAAGATAAATGTCTTAAAGTGTTTGCTACAGCTGTAGTATTGTAGCTAGCTTCTACAAAGATGCAATACATATTTCCATCTACTAAGAAAATCATTAAAATGTAGTTATCTATAAAATCTAGTAGACGAAATTTTCATACATTATTACTATGTAAGAGTATTAATTTTTGTTGTGGAGAAATCAAATACAGTGATAATCATACTTTTTTAAGTTATAGAATATCATTGGTATAGTACTTCAGGCCCTTTAAAAACTTTAATGCAAATTATATATTTGTCTAAGGAATCTAAGTGAGGACCTAAACCTTCTTATTCACATTTACCATCCAGGTAGCCTATTCTATTTAAAATGAAAAGCATAACATAAAGTTATAACATACTGTAAGTTACACCATAATTATATTATTTTATTTTAATGTTATGAACAGGGTGATTTAGAATCTTTCTCCACTGGTTTCTGATTATTAATTCAGTCCTCACAGAAGTGAGATTTTCCATCTGCGATTTTTGAACTAGGCTAATCTAATTCGTGCTACAATCCAATTTTCTAACCTCAAAGTGAAGCCTCAACTGGCGAACTTGTACGGCTAGCTAGCATTGTGTGTGTCGAAGCTCCACAAGTCTCATCCAATTTTGCATGCGTTAGAAAACCAACTAACGTTGGAAAGGCGTAAGTCATGCACAACTGTACTAGCCTAGTACTGTGTATGAATACCGATTTACCACACAAAAATCTACACTTAATCTGAATTTTATTAGGCTACTTCAATTTCACAACCTATAATTTTGTTGAAAACTGCGAAAACCACAATAATTGATGATACGTTATGTAGACCTAAATGTATTATATTCTGATTAAATATTGCTTTCATTGTTATTTATATTTAATCATTTCACAACCATTATTTCCGTAGTCAAACTACATTCTTACAAATATTTACCAAATTTCAATAAAAACACATTATGACAAGTGGGTAGTTCAAAATTTCCAATAAATTACAAGACGATTTCCCAAGATAATTACTCCGTAAACCTCATTTCATGAGTTTCTGTTGAGTAAGTAACTAGCGTGATAACGATAACAATATTCAGTATGCAACCAAATAAATCAGGGGCACATGAATTCATGCAGGCAAATAACCTGTTGAATTGAAGAGGCCCTAAACAATCTGAATAAATCCAATGATTGCATGGAAACAAGGCTCAATTAGCACAGTTTGACAGTGCATTTGCCACGTGCAGGGAATACTGTATATGACAATGAAGCCGAAGCCAAAGCGCCAAATTGGAAACATTTGGCCGAGTATTTTGTTTATAGACAGACAGCCAATAGTCACCGCCGGCTATGAATACTGATAAGAATGGCCGAAAAGTACATTATCGACGATTATATTGGTTGCGGCTCAGTTTATACAGCCGTTATCAGAACACAAAAGCACACTCCAACACGAAAAAGTTCGAAATTTCTTCAACTGGTCGAGTCGGACAGTGGACGGAAAAATTTATCTGACCTTGCAACCAATCAGTTGTTGCATTTCATTCTTTTTAGGTGTACTACTGGCTAATTTGTTGTACTGTATTAATATTCGCCTAGCTACTGAAAACTTAACTCCACGCAGGCTAATGAGGAATGCAATGCACTGGACATTTTTCTAAATCGGTAAAACTAAAACTTATCGAAATCAGTTTTCTTGAAAAAGTACCAACAAATCGATGTTGAAGTAACCAGTCGTTACTTTAATAGAACTGAAACAACTTTAAAATTATATTAGAAGAAAAAAGAACAACCTCCACCTCAAATTTATAGACAAAGTTATTGAGTGACAAAAGTATTTTAATGATTGGAAACAATTGGAAGAAAATTAATGCTGATAATTTGAATTTTTGATTATCAAATAAAATTTTTCAGATTAATCTCAATAAAATTAATCGTAAGTTTAATGAGTTCAATTTAATAAATTGATTGACTTCTGGGTCTCCATTATGGAGATTCTCAACGACATGATTTCAATAGCATAATTAACATAATGGAGACCCAGAAGTCAATCAATTTATGAAATTGAACTAAATTAATTTGGGATTAATTTCATTGAGATTAATCTAAAAACTTTGATTAACAGAATCTCAATGTAGTCTGAATAAATTTTTGTTGATAATTTTTTTTATGAAATGAAATAAAACGTTTCTTCTATAAATTTTTGTTGCACCAATATTCACCTAGCTTGATGAATCCTCATTAAAAAACGTTCCTACAATTTAATAATAATTTGTAGCTACAGTAATAAGATGAAGAGAAGAGTATGTTAATTAGTATAAACGTTAGTATAACACGTTAATTATTGAAATAAGTTTTCTTCAACAGGCTGCATCAACTTTTTTATAATAAAATACTTCTAGATTCAGAATAGCCTATCTAGTAATTTCCTCTATGCGAAATGAATGCAGATAAAAATATGGAAAATTTAAATTATTGTTCCAATCAAATCAAAATATTTTTTTGGATTGATCTGCTTTCTGTTGAATTCTATTGTACGATCGAGTTAGAAAAATTCAGACTAACCAAATGTTTTGTTTAAAATATTGTCAGACCAACTTTTTTTGTTGAAAAACTTTATTCGTCTAGCCTAAATAATTACTAGCATTGTTCACCAAGGAAGTGATAAAGAATGTTGATAAAAACAATAAATTTGCAGACAACACTCATTTTGAAAGCTAACAAAATGCAGTCTATTTCTATTATGATCAGGAATTCAATGGAGGAAACAATATATTTGTGTAAACAGTCTGGGTCTGGGGACCGGATGTCTGTCTCCATTCAATGATTTGTAAACAAAATTCATTATTTTCCGATAAGCTACTTTAAACCAGCAGACCTTTTGTTAATTGTGCAACAATTTACGTTCTTCTGTCATGACAACCCTCTTGATGGCTTTTTTTAACCAACTGACATTCTAATTGTTGATGCATAATTTTTTTTACAATGGACAATTATAAATTATTGCTTTTCTTGTTCGATCATTACTTCAATTTTATTTCTTAGCATTTAAATGGAGGAAAAAAAAACAATAAATTAGATCAGAATAATTTCTCTAGTTAAAAAACATATTTTGCTATGCTAAATTTTTATTTTTAAATTTATTCATCCAATTGAAATTCTATTGAGCATTGTTTTTGTGAATGTTATGACCAGGTTAGATTATTGTTATTTGGTTTGCATTTTAATCTCTATTTTGGGCTGTAGTGCAGTATATGGACTTCTCAGCTTTTAATAAAGTTATTAGATTAATAACCTAGATTATTAGATTAATAATCTCTTAATAAAGCTGTTTAGATTGAAGATTATAATATTATAACAGAATTCCATATACTGCACTTTCACCCTATTTTGAATTTGGTATAGTACACATTTAATTTTATTCTTTGATAATTTTTTTTAGAATTTTGCAGGACTGCTTATGGTTCATCTTTCTTCTGTAAAAACAAAAGTCTTGGTGATAAGATTACCACTTCTCAATTATAGGAGGATGATAATTTTTTCTCTATTATTCATTACAACATGGAAAAGGCCATCGAACAAGAGGACAGAAAAAGGTAGAACAGGTGTATTACAAAATTCACAATATTTTTATTATTCTATTGTTAAGTGGGATTGGTAGGATTCCTATTAATAGATATCCTTGTTAGAGAAAGGAAAATTCACAATAGGAGCCATGTCCTTATTGGACGAAACACTCACATAAAATCTATATTTTATTTGTAAGGTGTCAGTTATAATACATGGAACTACTGGCTGATAATTAAATAATTGAGACTGCTCTGGAAATACTTCAAGGCAATAACATCCCACATACAATTTCAACAAAAATGGAGATAGAGATTTGAAATAACTCGATTACTGTATGTTTGGAAATAGAAAAGCTTACAAAGGAAAATGAAAACGCGGTTGTAAGCAAGTAACAAAGGATGAATATTTTAAAAGAAAATGGGGAGGTTTGATGAGTGATAATTGATACTTCAGAATGCTGAATTATTGAGTTAACTATTTTTTTTTTCAATTTTCACAAATTTACATCACTGTATTTTCCAACAACACAGACATTTGAATCCTTAAAATTTCTCAACATTTTAATAACTGTTGGATCAATATAGCTAAACGATTCGTCAGAGTCATCAAATTTACATTTAAATAATTAAATTTAATTTATTAATAATTTACATTAAATTATTTGGAAATCAAATAGAAATATCTGAAGAGCATTAATTACGTTAAATTGTTCAATATTATCGAATTAGCTTTGTTTATAGTCAAATCAATTCCCGACAATGGAGCAGACAATTCCATGTTGTTGAAACATTGCTTTCAACCAAAAAGCAATCGACCTCATTTTCGATTTTTTTGTTTGATATTTTCAATCAAGTATTTCTTAATACTGATTTTCAGATTTTAGATCCTCTGATATATCAAAAAATGAATTCTGAGGAATTATTTAATTAATTTTGAGAAATTAAAATGAGGACCAGATCAATTAATTTATCTGACAATTATATTAAAATAATCAAATTAAATTATAGTCCATTAATTAAACTACATTAAACTTCCTAATAATCTAATTGACAAACTTGCCATGACAAATTTTATAGAATTGAAGTATCAAAGGAGTGAAAAATTTAAAAGTCTGTAAATAATGGTGTCGGGTTCCACCAACTAGGATCAACTATTTGAGTAAACTGACCCCCATTTGATTAGCATTGTACTGATCCTGTATTAAAAGTGATCTGGCTTGGTTCAACCCAACCCTAGTCTGGCACGCTAAAAAATACCTTCATAGTATTGCCCTCAAAAATTTATTCTCTACATTCATTCTCTATATTATTTTCAATTATATTTTTCTACAAATATTACTCTATATTTATATTTTAATTCTCAATAACTATTACTTTCAACTGAGGTGACTGAGTTCCACTATTCAAACTCTATATTTATATTTTAATTCTCAATAACTATTATTTTAAACTGAGATGTCTGAGTTCTACTTTGTGTTTAAATCAGGAACTTATTTGCACCTACAATTTATTCCAGGAAAGCAAGTCAAAAACACAAGTCATTTCAAACCCAGGATAGCCGCAATAAATGGCAGATGGAAAACTAGGCGTCGTCTTCATTATTCGCCACCTCAACCTGAAGCTGAACAATAAAATAATAATCAAAAATTCACAACGTTCCGCAAAACGGAATTATAGACGTTCATTTTGCGGCAAATGTGTAATCTTCAAACTTGATTGGTTGTCCCCCGGCCAATAAAAGCCAACAAATGGGTTTACGAGGCTGATTGCGGGGCGTGATACATAATATTTCGACGATCGGTGGTTTCTGGACTTGTTTCTATCACAGAGAAGCACTACTTTTAAAGAGTAGTCCCGGTCGTCTCTTTATAGAGAGAAGAAGAGCGACTGACAAATGTAGAGCCCAAGGCAGAAAGAGATTGATCGATAGTAAGTGAATTGAAGAGAGTAAGAGAGAGAGTGAGAGTAGTATGTAGGAGAGAAAAAAATTAAAGGAAATGCAAATAGCAAGATTGAACAAAAAATCAGTGTTAGAATTTGTATGTTAGTACCCAGACAAGGATATAAATTTTAAATGCACCACAGGTAAAACGTGTCATCATTTCTTTCAACAGTTCTGGTGAAGGCGGTTGCTCTGTAGTGATGAACTCTCACCTTGAAACCGGTCTTAAGCGCACTGATAAGAAAATTCAGTGCCACATATACTTGGTTGAAATAGAACCTTTAGCTTCAAATTTTGACTTGAACAAATTTGGAGTTTTACTGTGAAATAAATAAGAAACTTTATTTAGGACCACGAATTACATGTAGCCTATCTCGTTTGCTAACAACTCAAATACTATGAAACCACGAATTATAATGGAAATATTGATTTTATTAAGGAACTGGTGATATATTTATCATAATATAATTTGAATGTTGCATAATAGAGAAATTATACATTTTTATGATGGGAATGGAAATAATCATTAAATCAAGACTAATTTCGGGGTTCGCTCCAGTCATAAAACACTCAAGATAAAAGAACACAAAACTACAGAGTAAATATTTCACACACGTTCTATTGGCAGTAGGCATAGTAAAGTTTAAGAAACGTTATAGAACATCATAGTGTAGTTAAAATATAATACAGACAATAGGGAGTTTAAAGAGAACTTAAAAACAATAGAGATCCCCTCTGGGGTGATTCCTGGAAAACAGTATCCATGATGCTCTAAACTCTAAAGTAATGGAATCAAACAATATTTTACATTGGAATCTCGTCTCGATTTTACGAGATTCCGATACATCGAAATCCCCGTCATCACGAATCTATTTCTAATTCCATTGAAACATAGGTAACACTCAACCGAACCCCATATCAAGAATGAATTTTATTTTTTATTTAGTTATATTACATCACAGATCCACTGCATCTCTTTAACTGATCATCAATATTTAATTTTTTCAATATTACAACTTAAAGTCCCAAGTTAGTGGTAACATGAAATGCAGTAAGTTAACAAGACATTTAACATTTTCATTCCCAATAGACCAATTCAGAAGTCAGAACTACACCTATACAAGGAGATACAGGCCAACACTAAATCATTTAAAAACCACATCTACCATCAATTACAGGTAATATTGGAGTTGGTCGAAAATGTCATTAATAATTTTAAGGTTAAAAGGAACGACTGCTACTTATACAGTACACATTTGATTGCCTAGAATAATTCCACTTTAATTGCATGATTCTGGTAATAATCAAAGACTGTATGATCGGTGATGACTGGTGAATGGCTTATATAATAACGTAAGTGAACAGCAAAGAAGTCATTGCAGAAGAGTATTATTTCATCAGGTCATGTTAGATAAGATGCAGCTCAAACGCTGCTTTGATAAGCCATTAATTGAAGTATTTTCATAAGTTATGATGAGAAGTGGGACGATCGTCAATATTTATACTCTTGAGAAGCAGCTCATCGTCTCAGATTCTTATAACTGTTTCATTTCCAACTCGAATCTATAGATATATAGGTTGTCCACAAGATACTAAATCAATCTATAGATAATATAGGTTGTCCTCAAGATACTAAAAAATGCATATCGTTTGCAATGTTGTAATTTAATTAAGGTAATCATGGGATGTTCATGAAGAATCATCTGTTGATTTCATTGAGAAAAGAATCTCAAGAATTCCACTTCACCAAGAAAATCATGTAGCTGAAGAACCCCACATTTGATTTCACTGCATAACTAGAACCTATTTCCAAAACATAAGATCTTACTAGAATGAGACTGTAATATCAGTTATGTTTTTCAAATAGACTGCACTTGTCATCTGGATACGCAAAAACTTTTCATTCAAACAAATTCAGTGTTCTTATTAAAACACCCGAAACCGCAAGGTACAATAAGGTATAGTTCATTTAGCTAAGGCCCCTGGAAGGACTCATAATTACTTTACCTCATTACATCTTTTTACAATGTTCAATGAATGTGAGAGTATTAATTCAGTGAAGCCATTTTGAAAGTGTAGCTTGTAGTGGATGAATTATTATATATTTATGAAACATAGTTCACGCTGCATTCATAGTTGACCCAGGAGTCTGAGCAAAATGAACCATAATAGAGATAAAGTAGCTACAAAAAAGCAAGCCATTATTCTCACAGTGAATCACCTGAGTACCGGTTGGAGGACGATTGACGCGATTAGTTATTAATTCTGAATCCGAAGCAGTTATCGAATAATAAGATACCAGTATTTTTCTATTAATAATGATTAATTTTTTGAACCAATTGCTTCATCATGATATTTGAAATATTTTTCACTGGATTGAAATGAATAATCTAGCTCTAGTAGATGAATTTTTTTGCACGAGTAGAAGATCCACCAAAAATGGGAAAATGAAAATCCTACTGACTTACTAAGAGCCCGTATAATTTCGAATAAAGGGAAAAGAAAAGAGTACAGTCAATTAATTGAGTCGATTGTTCATTATTAAATCAGTGGATTTTAATTACTAATGACTCAGATGTTAAATATGTTTATTCAATTTTTTATCGATTTTTTTTTTACAAGTATCTATGTGTTACGCCTATTGGCTTCTATCTTTCCATTCAAGTGTCCCCCCCCCGTGGTTCACGTTGTGTACTCACAGTATGTACCTAATAAAAATAAAAAATAATAACATTAATAATTTAATTTAATCTTTTATATTATTTATTATCATTTCTCCAGCTTATTTATTCTAAATTTTAATTTAGTAATTTTCCATCTATTCATCACTATTGTCAAACAAAATATATGTGATCTTGTTGAAGATCCGTTGTACTGATACTGCAAACGTAAAGGAGGAAAAAGAGCATTCACCTCATCCCTTGTCTACCGGATTTTGCCGCGGTCTATCAACACAGACGAAATCGTCACTATTTGCGCCAAGTTTTTTTTGCAATTGCATTCTACAAGTTTCGACCACACACACCGTGAGATTCTCAATTAGAATGGAAGCGTGTGCTTTTGATCTACAGATTTTCAACAAATTTCGCAAATAATACAACGCATATTCACCTTATTTAATCTGAATTATTGTATATTTTGAAACCAGTGGCGGATCCAGGAGGTGATTTCGAGGGGGGCAAACACCAGGGTGGTTGGGGGGTATGGAATACCCCTCAACCAAAAAGAGGGGTTCGGGGACCCACCCCCGGAATTTTTTTTATTTTTCAACAAAAAATGACGTATTTTGACGTCATTTTGGGGATCTCGCGGGGGGGCGGTGCAATTGCCCCTTTGCCCCCCCCCCTGGATCCGCCATTGTTTGAAACTAACTGATTTCACATCCCCAGTGCTGTACTCAATTATTAAAATAGAAAATGAAATTATTAGAAAATGAACAAGCAACATAGAAAGTTATAAACTCATAAAAGAAGACAATGGATCAGGAAAATGGATTAAGTGAATTGAAATAAGAGGAAGCTTGATAGATACTGATAAAAGAAGTAATATGAATTACTATCAATTATAAAATTATATAATAGCTGTTTTTTTGAAAAAAAATGATTTCTTTAGTGGTGACCGGTGGAAAATATAAAAACTTGATAACAATACAACTAAGATTAGAGCGTTCAAGGGATACTCGATCAAGTTCCTATCTATACAAACATGATATTTCAATAAACGCATATTTAAATATAATTAATGTATTTATATATTTAAATATTCCCCATAATAATAGTCTACATAAAATGTAATGTAATGTTATAATAAATATTGTGAATGACATAATAAGTGAACACAATAGAGATCTGAATTCAAGTAAAGATTCCTTATCGGTGGAAATTAAAATAAATTGGGAATGGATACATTGTTTTGTGAGAAATTGATGAATGAAAGAAATATGAAAAATTAATTTCTAAGAACCACTAATACAGATAAAATCCAAATAAAGATTGTTCACCGGTAAAATGTGAAAAAAATTGTAAATGGAGAAAATAGGACAAATAAATTTTCAAAAATCACAAGATAAGCTTATCTATCAATCTAAAGAATGCCTGATTCAATGTAATATTAAATTTATTACATTAATATGACTAACATCCTTCATACAAAAATGTGTTAGCAATCACAATATTTCCGGTGGATTAGCAATATTTTCAGGATTGTTCTGCTTTTGTTTTCAAAGAGAAAATCGGTGTTTTAATTAAGCTTACCTGACATAACCTGAATTTGGACTGTTTGTAGGCCTATAAATTGGATGAGGAACAGTTTTGGGCATAAGCCTGTTGTACTCTCCTATGTAAATTATTGAATAAATGATTGATTGATCATAAAAGAGGATTGCCTTTTTGATTAATAAATACAAATTCTTATTAGGTCCCGGTAACGCGGTAACTGATTTAAGCGTCATTCACCGATACCGGAGAGACACGACAGATAATCTTTTCGCAATGTAATTTACAGGAGCATTACCAGTTATTCTACCGGCATATGACCGCACCGACAAGTAACTGCAATTTTCATGAAAATGAGGCCTAAATATTGAAGAATCATTTTCTCAGGCACGTTGAGTTACATTTTGAGATCAAAATCTTTTGATCTCAAAAAACAAAAATGTTCTAGAGTCTAGCCTTTTAACCTACCTAGAAATGTTTTAAACCTGTCTTGCTCCCACAAGATAAACCACAAAAAAATTCTATTAGATATCATAATAATAAAAATTATTTTAATACTGAACACTGGTCACACTCACACAGTATCAATGTTGTACCACTGGGGGGACAACAGTTTTCAGCCAAAGAGTTCTCCTTATCTTCCTTATCAATACTAACCTAACTTATCCATCAAGCTGTTCGATTGTTGTCAACTTTCGAGTTCAGGCATGGTTTACCAGAAAATAGGACTCCATATAGTTGTCCAGAAATTCAATTGAAAAATATTTTTATTGGGGAAACCAGGAACCAGCAACGTTTGAGAAACGAGAAGTACCGTACAACTAGGCTTCACTTTTGACATTAGTTTGTTTTGAAGATAATTGCCACTTCCTTGAGAATTATCGAATGGCTTACCAAACTAACTTTTTAATATTAGAGGAAAACTATTAAGAACAACCCCTTGCAACGCAGACGATGGATAAAAACTGTGAAAACAGCAAAACTCGTACTTAGAACTTGAGTAATGCGAAAGGTGGGCTCTCCAGCTTACCTAGCCTTATCATACCGTTATCAGTGATTATATTTTTCAAAATCTGGGCTTTTTCTATGATTATTCTACAAGGGTTCTGAGTCAATGAGTTAGCTAGTGGAGGAATTTCAAAATTTGGCTAGGTTGCAAGTGGAAACAAAGAGGAAAGTGATACACTGATCGGGATCGGGGATCACCTGAATTGAAATACTTTGGAATTAAAGTGACTTACCCAATAACAGAAGTTTGAGCTCTCTTCTCGCATCTCGCTTATCCCTCCGTAGCTGCCGTTCTATTTCTTGATTAATTCTTTTTTGCTCCTTTGCCTCTTCAGATAGGCAACACGCCATGTTTTGCCTGGGCTACTCCGGAGGGGTCGCTCAGCCAATATTATCTGAAGCGAGCCGTTTTGGAGTGGTTGTAAGAACTTTTTCCACTCTTTACACAGCGTTCACTCCTAAGAAGGAATGAACATGGATTAAAAATTGTTTTTCACACGATTAACACCCGCACACACATTCACGCTACACACACTAATCGAACCCGTGATAGGGATCACTACACAAGTTCTCGCTGACACTGGGTGTGGTAGCCAACAGACGACGCAATTAGGCTATGCTCTGACCCTATCGAACAGCAGAGTTTTACTACCGGAAACTCCGACTTATGCTAGAAACCCCTGAACAACGACTCCCTCAATCCTATTAAATTAATTCAATTTGAGAAGCCAATCATTTCTACTCTCACGTGTAAAATAACAAGATTAAACACGACAAATAGTTCCGAGGTGGGATGAATGTGGGATCGGTCTTATCGAGTTGATTTTATCACTGCACACAAATCAGTTTACGCACAACATACTACACTGAAACGATCGGTTATCGTCTGACAACTATCCATGAACACACAGTACCAATTAATCCATTTATGAGCTAAAAAACAATTATTTAACATGAGAAGACACAGCAGACGCCTTCTGTCAAGATGGCGTCTTTTATTAACTTAATCCCATAATTCCGTAGACTGAAAACAGAATACGGCGAGAGTCGTGGCGGACTACATTCAAATTATCGGTTTCGCCGGTCACTTCAAATTCTCTGCCGTTTTAGAACTTTTTATGATGACTTATGATTTTCTATCGATAGATGAACGACAGTTCCGTCTAAAATAACGAAAATCACCCACAGAAAATATTGTTCTAACTAAAATAGTCAAATATTGTTGCAGACAACCGAAAGGCCTCGCCCACTTCCTGCAAAGAGTTCACAATAATGCCAAGAGAGAGCAGCACCACTCGGCCTATGACCTATGATGGGAGCGTAAATTTGAATTTTGTTTTGTAGCAATGACATAATTATTATGGTATCACTAATTATAATACTGTAGATTATAATGAAAGATCTTTTGTCACCCAAATAACTTTTACTTGAATCTAATCCTTCATAATTCTAATATCCACTTTCTAGATGAATCAAAAAAGCAAGTTATCTAGTAATAACTTCAAATAAGTTACATAATTTCATTCAACTTGGGCAAAAAACATACATATTTCAGCTCAATTTTAATAAAAACAAACGTCTTATCAACATAAACCTGTCTAGGCTAAAATGAATGGATCAAATCTCTTTTTTGACCAATTTTTAAAGGAATCAACTTGATCAAAGTTTTTCAAAAACATGTTTTCTTAGAAACTCATAAATATAATATGGTCAATAGGCAAGGAATGAATAGGAAATTTTCAAGAACGTTTTTAATTTATCTGTAATTAACTTACTTCCTCAGGGAATTTGTATTTTGTACGGTATGATTATCGCTAACGAATGATATTCATCTTTACAATCCGAACTGCAATGGTAAAAATCATGAAGTAGCCGTCAACGTGGTATTAAATTACAGTATTATGTATGATCAATTATTGTTACTGATCTTGTACACAAGCCTTGGTAATAATTAGGAATTAAGTAATCACCAAGTAAACACATCCACATTCAAAAAATAATGTTAATTGAACTAAATTAAAATTTAACTTATTCATTTTAGCAAAAACACGTCATCACATAAGTTCTACAGAATAGCACTATAGTAATTGAAATAATATTTACAAAATTAAATATAAAAACTTACCCTGAATGTGATCCACTTCATGCTACTGATGAAATAGTTCTGGTTTGTCAATATAAAGCAACAGCTTTCAAGAGAAGTGTACAGTTTAGAAGTTTACAACACAGCGAGAAATCACTAGCGCAATGGGATAGCTTTTCTAAGTCTTCGCGGCAAGGCCAGTTCGGAAAAAAACATTGAAATCGAATTAAACAGGTAATATTACCGTTTGTTCGAACAAGTTTCATACAACTTGTAGCGCCATCTCACATCAGTATAAGGGGTGCTTAAATCCAGGTCAAGTTCGATGAGCTTGTAATTTTGAAGAAATAAATCTGTAACAGTGTTTAGGTAAGAACTTTTGTAGCATCTTTTCAAATATGCAACTCAAAAATACTGTATTAATATAATCAAAAGAATAGAAAAAATATGTTAGACTCACAGAATAGTTTTTTGTATAGCGTTGGTTTTCAGTGTTCTTGTTTCTTATTACATCCTTGACCGAGCATGTCTCTGGTAAGGGTTGTTATAGATTTTCTCATAAATCCCGATGATCGAAAAATACATATTTATGAAGTTAATTGAAAATTATGTTGGGAGTTTCATAAAAGAACGAAATTAAACATTAGAAGTCTTTACTGCACGACATCATAGTAACACATTCGATAAATAGTTCTTCCCCAACAGAAATGTATTGTATGTTATAATAGGCCTATAATAATATACAATAGAATTATTATTATTATCAATACAATGTTCCTAAACGAAATTTTTTGTCTTCAAGCTTTCAGATAGATGTTGCAAAATTTATGTTCCAATAAAGAAAATCATAGATCTGCAGCAGGGAGTACAATACAGGTTTATTGAATTTGAAGAGGTTAAGAATGTAGTCTTTCGAAAAAGTAATTTATTAAATTAAGTTTCGTAAAAATCACAATAGAGTTTAACAATAAGTCACATCAATTCATTTAAAACACGTGCAGATTTTTGTGATTTAAAAATATTGAAGTGCGTTATATTAATGACTTCAAAAGAATTTAACATTACTAAAATAATAAAATCTCTGAAATATGAAATAATGCGATCACGTTCAATCAATCTGCAGCATTGACAAGAAGATTGATGGTGGATTGATGCAATAATTGCTATATCAATCATTCCTCAATTCCTTCTTCTACATCCATGACCAGTGAACTGGATAAATGGCGTCATAAGATTCAGATGGCAGGACACACTATATTGTTCTTGTGTGCGTGAAAATATTCATCCATTGAGTAGAATGGATTATTCTTTAGCCAAACAGTAACTTTGGTCTTGAAAACACTTCCATGTAGATTCCTAACCCTCTCAGGCAGGCAATTAAACAGGCGCAAAGCAAAGATGGGGAAGGAATCCTTCTTCTTGCTTGTTCTGCAACGTGAGATGTCAATCATGTTTCTCCTCCTTGTTCCATATGCATGGAGGTCCATCCTCAGAACATGACTACCCTCAGCATCCTTGACATGCAACAGACTGGACAGTATATACTGGTTGAAGACTGTGAGGATGCCAAGACGTTCAAAGATGGGTTTACGTTTACAGTGATCATGATGTCCAGCTGAGGTAACCACTCAAAGCGCTTTCTTCTGGAGCTCTTACACACTCTTGAAACCCGTAATAATAGTAATTGCTATAACAATAATTGCACAATTATTATATCGATGGTGCATATGGAGAAGACCAATATGGATATTGACCAATTCGTTGAAGTTTTGACTTTCCATCGAGAACATCAATAGCTTATGCGTTGGACACTTTAAAATTGTTTTAATTCAAATATTTCTGTCATCACCAAGAAGGATTTCTATTTTTGATAGGAAATAAAATTAATGAGATCAATAGTAATTTGCGAAATAACATCGAATAAAATCATTAAAATTAGTGGACTTTTGAAGTCGTTACAATAAATACTTTTAATCATTCTGCTCCTCTTCGTTTCCAAGATCCAAGTTTGGTTCATATTCTAATAATCTTTTTCGCATAGTTTTCACCAAATCGTTTTTCTTGGCAATCATTTTCTTCATATTACTGTAAGCAGTTGTTTGGTTGAATTTCCTCTCCAATTCCTGAGAAACAAAAAGTCAGAGCATGTCATTCAATAGCATGGTGATCAATTTCAAACAATCAGCACCAGACAAACAATCCTTATAATGATTCAATTTCAGACATGATTTGGAAATAACCGAAATTATTTGACTAATTATGTTGTAATTATATTGGTTATTACTTTATTAAATAACGGATAAATTATTCCAATTTCTCCTTATTTTTCATAAATTGATAGAATATTCTAAAATACTTAATAAAACGACATAAATTCAAGTTCATTGTTAAGTACAAAAAACTATATGTTCACAATTATGTCCTCTTTAATGACCTCCACTGTTGGATATTAATTTTCACCTATAATTGAATAAGAACTCAAGATAATCATCACCACTCAAGAAGCACTCAAGAGGAGATCATCACAAAATTTATTTACCCTAAAAATGCTTATCTTACTTGAATCTGCAACAAATCAAGTACATTATTTGGAATACTTGACTTTCAACATACTAAAATTGGAAGTTTCTCTTGATTTACACAACAGTAGGTCCTGAGAGCTGATTCATTAAATTTTGGAAGTTCTGTGAAACACGAAAAAGGCAAGATACCGAGCAATAAACTTGGAAGTATAGTGTATGCCCGCATTTTTCCTATAGAAGAGGATTTCTATAATTTTATGAAACAAATTCCAGAAACGCTTACAGGCTACACAAATCTTATTTTACTGCACAATTTACACTAGATAAAATAGGTCATTAAATTCATTAAACGCATCTAAAAAAAGTGAGGAGATGAATTCTTACATTTCTCTACCGTTTTTCAAAAAATAATATTCTTGGTATTATGATATTCAATATCATGAGGTAAGATAATTTATTATAACACCAGCGTTTCTCTACAAAAGATAAGTATATTTGGTTACTGTTACTGAAGACAAGAATCTCAATCTACTGAGAAACTGATACTCTGGAAGGAACTGATAGAAAAGTGTAAAATCATAGAACAAGGTGACCATATTCATGCCTTAAACACCTGAGGGGATCTAAAAAAATTGAGATGATTTCTTAAATTTCTCTACCGTTTTTTTCAATTAATAATAATAATCTTGGAAGTTACATTGTGATTTTATTGGATACTTTACTTGTTCAGCTAGTTGCAACTGGGATTGGACGCATAACACTTGTTGACGCATCGTTTCAAGTTCTGTGCTCAGCTGCTCACTCAGTACAGCCTCGTATTCTCCAAGAATACGTTCGGAATCAGCACTCTATACAAAAACAGAGAAACCAAATTGAATTATCACAGGTAAAGAATGAATTCACAGGATTGAGAGCTAGTGAATTGTGTAAAATTTAATCAGGTTTGAATGATTTCCAGTCCCATGACTTCCTTTTTCATTTTTTAAAACACTGAATCGATGATATTGAAATTCAATTATGATTGTTTTTACTTTGTCGAATAATTACAGCTAATAGTAACTCAAGGAACAAGTCTACTATGGTAACAGAAAACAGATGTTGTAAATATTACAACCAGGACTGGACTTATAGCCACGATATTACATTCAACACAACACTTCAGCAGAAAAATCTTACAAGAATATCATATTTGATACAGAAATTGAAATAAATTCTTGAACAATCCATACAAGATAATGAATTATATTAGGCAGAAAAAAGGATAGTAGACAACAGAAGATAGAAAAAATAATATTACAAATAGCTCAGTTGAGTACTGAAATGATTTGACTAAAGTATCTAATTGATAAGAAAAATGTAATGTATAAATATTTACCTCATTGATTGGAGGACGATTCTCATTGGCTTCAATCCTTTTCAACAAGTCATCTAATCTTTCTTTCAACTGATCCAGACTTTTGTCTTTCTCAAGCATGTCTTTCAGCATATTATTCTTCTCATTGCATAGTTCCGAAATCTAGACACACAAAACATGTAGAAAAGATGATTTCTTATAGACGAGAGGAGGTTGGAGAATTATTTTGAAGATATGCACATACACATCCCAGTCTAATCTCCAAGCATTCTTTGCAATTAATTATAGTTGGTTGGAGATCTTCACTTGATTGGCGTTTATGCAATAAGGCTTCTTTTACATAATATTATTTTGCTCTTTTACATTTTATCATTTAATATTAGATGATGTGGCGTCTCAAGGTTATTGATTGGGTTACTATTAAGAAAAGCACTGTACTAATCAGTTCAACACAGCAGTATACAAGGAGTACAATGAATACCTTTCAATAACAACCCATTAAATATATTTATGATACACTTATTTGACTATTTGAAGTGTATCATAAAGGATAGTTCACAAGCTACAAATAAAATTCATGACATGCTAAATTTTACGCATGAAATTATAATAATATACACATACTGTAATAAATTAACTTCAATAGAAATCATGCTAAAATACAGCCAGTTTATCTGAATTCTGTTCTGGTTTATAAGGAAGTTTTACAAAGTAAAAATATCATTATTTAAACTTTTTCATTGTGAATATAATTCAGGATGACAACTTACATTATTCACTCCATCTTCCTCATTTGAATTCACTTTCGTTTTGAATTTTCATTTCTAAATTTTTTATTCATTATAAAACTAAACTAATCAACGTACTTAGTTCCTCCAAACGGTGAGAGATGGCGCTGAGTTTATTTCAATTGTTCCCCCCTGACCCCTTAAACGAATTCTGTTCATAAAAAAAACAACCCAGGAAAAGTAACCTTTTGGCAAAAACCGTATCTAAATTGCCCAATGTATCAGTAGCTATCATAAGATTGTGCAAGTCTTTTAAGATATATTATAAAGATTTCTTACCCGTCCCTCAGCTTCTTTGACAATTTGATCAAGCCTCTCGTTCTCCTGCTGCAAGCGGCCCACCTCGATTCTCATCAGCGCTACTGTGCCATCGGTATTATCGAGAGGTTCGAGTTTTTTGCGCTCCTGCTGACCGCCCAAATCTATCACTTCCATTTGCTTCACACATTCCAGCAGTTCCCTGCAAACAAAAGAGTGACATTCATCGTAAAGCATGCTAGGAAACTGTTGATTCAAATTTAACAATTCAATTCAATTGTTAAATTTCAATCAACAGTTTCCTAGCTCAATTAGTTCAATTGAATTGAATATAAATTGATGATTTGTTTGATTCGTTTACGAAGCATGTACATTTGTTTTTTCAATAATAGCGGAAGTGAAAATTATTACAGTGACATTCATTCAATATGACGCTTGGCATTGGATAGATAGATAGATATCATTTCTCGACGTTGCTGATGACCGTAGAGTACGATGACAAAGAAATAATATGTCTCTTTCTATCTATCAAATTCCAAGCGTCAAATGAAATGAATATCACTGTAATTTATAGTTCTTGCAGCAAGAAGCTTGAAGGATATAGAAGGTTCATAACTAACAGGTTATACTGAGGATCATTAACTTGATAGTCTCCGCTAACGTTCATGTAATTCTTATACTTCTTCATACCTTTGCTTCAATATAAAATTTGTAGAACAAATGTTGATGTTGTGGAATCTTTCCATAATTGATAAATCTTGTTGAAATTGTCAAAACCCACATGGGTTCATGAAGTGTTAATTGTATAACATGAAACCATGGTCATGTGAAACATTTAGTGTTCATTCAAATAGAATTTGACAATATTAAACAAGATTTATCAACTTTGCTTCAAAATTTGTGAAAATCTATTACAAATATGTTGTTGAACAACTCTCATATCAGATGTTGTCAATATAACACCAATACAGATTGCGAAACTGATGAATGTAGGTAATTATTAAATTACAATTTAGTGGAAAAATACACTATTCAAGTTTGTAAGACTAAATAGGCAATTGCTATTTCTTAATTCACAGTAGGCTACTTTCAGGGAATATATATAAAACATTTTTGATTGAATATATTATTTTAATAAAAGGACGAGTTTAACCCGTGCAGCGCAAAGCGCCGCTTGCTTGCTCAGTACTGTATCGTTTGGGAATACAGTATCATTGCAACAGACTTGTATTAGTGTGAGCTTCCTCTAGATTTCACATCAAATCTCGCAACGATGGAAGCACAGTAGAAAGGAATGCGCCAAAAGTTTTTTAATATAATAGATCGCACATACTTTTATAGATTTGATCTCATTATTTTACAGGAAAGACAAACACAGGTGCAAATTCAAGCAAATGTGCCAAATAATAAAATAAAACCAAAATTTAATGATTCTGACGGAGACCACTTCTCTCAATGTCCGTTTTTCAGTTTGGCTAAAGCTGAACAGCATTCGATTATTGTAGCCATTAGACTGCAGCACCTCCCACTAGAGGTAGTAAGTCTACATGTCTTTGCTAAGTTCATAAAACTACAACCTAAGTGGAATTAGGTTATCACGGCGAGGTGGAACAACCTTCGGGTCTCCCCACCGACATACGCCATACGCTAAATAAATAAATTGTAGATTTGACATTCCTGTTCATTGTAGATTTCCAGCAATACATTAACGAAAAAATGTCTTCAAAATAAAATGTAAAGCAACCCTTTAACACAGCAGGAATATTATTAGTGGCGAAGCGTGGTATGCTTATTTGGTCATAGCCGGGTATATTTCCTATAGGTGACCAAATAAGTATACCACGCTTCGCCACGGAATATTATAACAATCACAGTGATGACATGTGCATTAAAGAATTGTTATTATTTATCACACAAAATAGTAACGTACTCAGTGCAAGATTACCTTACTAATATACTGTGCACTTGAATTCAGAGGAATAATTGACCTGTTCTGAATTTCAGAAAGATTAACGTTCATACGCAAGTGCCACTTTTCAGCTTGATTGAACAGCTGACTCAGCAGTAAAACGTTGTTGTGAGCGAAACCAATCAGTTCTGATTCAATATCACCTCTGACAACGTCCAATAGGCTTCTCAAGATCTCCTCCACTTCACTTCGTGTGTAGGTTGGCTCCAACAGTCTGTGAGAAAATAGAATCAACAGGCATTCAACAAAGTCAAACGGTGTGAAATATTATGAAAATGTGATGAGTTTTAAATGAAAGTTGAGGATTTTTGAAAAAAAAATTAAAGAGAAGAACCACACAACATTGGTGGATAACACTTCAAAATAAGAGATAAGTTACTTATTTCGTACAGGGTACTTCAAATATTATGTAATTTGTGATAGAATAATGAAATGAAGAAAATCTAAAATTTGAAAGACTGCGATCTGATCAAGACTTATAGTCCAAGTTATAAAAGATTTGTGAATAGAATTTGTAAATAAAAAAGTCACGAATACTAGAGACCACTGTTGGATGGGTGATCACCAAAAAAGCGAGGTGGAACCTATCCCTAAGGGCTTTCCCCACCGATAAAAAGCCATACGAACATATTTCAAATATGTAATTCATCTAGCTAGCACAGGAATTATTATTTCTAATTCCATTCTATTTTAATCACTTGACAATGGAAAATGTCTTTAAGAGTTTCTAGTTATTTCAAATAGGAAATACTGACTATGAAACATCAGAAATGTTGTTGTAGATCTACCAGAGGTTGGCACCAGAAGAACCTCTTAGCAAATTTGGCCAAAGTTTGGGGTCAGTATTCGACCATGAATTCAAAAGAAAATATGATTAAAAGTCTACATATTTGACTGTCCAATTACAGTATCGAGATAGAAAAGTTTATAGCATTGGATTTTTAGATCATTCGTGAGAGGCCAAAAATGTTTCTTCAGCTCAGTTAAATTCTGTAATTTGCTCATCATTCTATTCCTAATAACTTAGGATTCTGAAGAGTAGTCACATCTTGCTCTCTCTTAATTTTGAAAACTTGAATAAGCAGTAAAAACAATGTAGAATTAAGAATTGATCTAGCTCACAAATAACAAGAAAACCTGACATACCAAAGGTTTCTCACTAACAATATAACATAACTTAAGACATCTTTATGATCTTACCGTGAGTCCAAAACATCTTGAAAACACAAATCGACCGCTTTCAGGTTCTGCCCTCTTTGGTATCTGGCAAACTGGATATAACTTTTAACAATTCCCTCATGATGCTCATTCAAACCAAGGTCCGTCTGAAAAGAACCAAAAGATTCGTCAATTTGTTTACTAATTTGGCTAGAATAGTTTAATCAATCTGACTAATAATACATGTATCCTTATTTTCATCCTGTTCTTAGATGTGTAGTTCATAAAGAATCCTATCTTCTTTTTTGTAACCTGCCTCCAAACGTTCAAGTCAATAACTTTCTACAAGTTCCATGTCTTCTACACAAACACAATAACTTAAGATTCAGAAGTAAAAGTAAGGAATTTACATTCAGAACCAAATGATAAATACGTTGAATGCATACCGGTATACCTACTGCTGTTTTTTTGTAACCTTCTGTTGCAAACCTTCATCTGCAACTGCAACAAGTCATTTTTAAAGTGAACACTGATAGATTGAAGACAATCAGTATATAGGGATTATTGTATCGAAACCCCAATCTCAATTTAAATAATTAATTCATTAAAAATAAAATGCAATGTAAAGTTATTTTATAGAACCTTTAGGTACGGTACAAGGAAGGTATGTTTCTACTCACCATTCTGAAGCTCTCACTTGATATCTAGATAACCTGTCCACTCAACTAATGCAAAATTTATTGATCTAGTTAAAATCGAACAGACTTTTGCGTGCTCACTCACACATACTAAAATATTAATCAGAGTAATGAATCTATATTGATAAGCATGCAACAGAACCCCTTTCAGTTTACTATCGCATTGCCATGACAACACACTTCGTCCTTGACACTTTGCACTGTCTCTCATATTGAGGTTATGTTTGACAGCAGACGAGAGCAGACACTTGTTCAAGTTTGGTGATCTTGTCGAATGAGTATTTTGTAAACACGTTTTCACGATACGTTTATAGTAGTGATAGTGATAGCCCTTCATTCAACCTCTAAATACTTGAATATCAACAGATTGTTTTCAGTGCTTTTCAAATTATCTAAAATGGCTAAGAAAAGTGTTTCTTGTAAAATAGGACCTTCGATCTTAAATTCAGATCTATCTTGTTTGGCTGATGAATCTCAACGATTAGTCGATAGTGGTGCAGATTACTTGCATTTAGATGTGATGGATGGACATTTTGTTCCTAACATGACGTTTGGACATCCTGTAGTAAAATGTTTGAGGAACAAAATAAAAGATGCTTTCTTTGAATCTCACATGATGGTTTCAAATCCTGAAAAGGTAAGATGTTCCTGCTAAACTTATTGCCCAGTTAGGCCTACCTATTCCAATTTCTTCAATGAACTATTATTTTAGCATAGATAGAATTAAGGCTCTATAAAGATAAGGCCTTAAATTATAGAGCCTATCAAAGGTGTTTATAGAGCCCTAGCTCTTTGAATTTGAAGGAGTTGCTGATTGGTGAGAGGGATGCTTCGTATGGCATGATACAGCTGTCTGTCCTATATTGTGGCAAATAATCTATAACTATGCAGAGAATTAAAGAGTGAAGATAGCAAACAAAAAAACAGTTTCTGTGCTAAATTTTGGAAAAATAATAATGTGATAGACAAGAAAGAATAAGTTGATCATAGAGAAATCACTTGACCACATGTTCCCTTTTTATCCATATTTGTAATATATTGGAACAAGCTCTTTCAATTATTAACGTGATTCTTATTCAGAATGGAGATGGAATCAAACCTTGTAATGCCAAGCCAAGTACTGTAAATTGAATGAAGGGCCAAAATATCAATGACGCGCCTCTATGACTGGACCAATCATAGAGCACCAAATGCTCTGCGTAGGTATAGTTTGCTAGTTCCATTTACCGGTTGATTTCGGAGTCATTGCCACCTCGTATATTTTAGCCCTAAGAATTCGACTAAAATTATCAACTTTTTCTTTTCAGTGGATTGAACCAATGGCTGACTCCTCAGTCAACCAGTACACTTTCCACATTGAGCCTTGTGAGGATGTGCCATCAGTTTGCAGGAAAGTTCGAGAAGCAGGTATGCAGGTATGATGCATTCATTAATGAATTATTGTAAGACTGTAATTGTATTTATAAGTAAGGGTACACTTATGACAAAAGAGTTGAAGGTGCCCGCTGTAGATGAAGGTGGAGTTGAGTATCGTATGACCAAGGAGGTCTATCGCGATGCTTTTCTCCCACCACACTAGTCCAGAGACTGGAGTAAGTGTGACGGAATGGGTAGCCAATCATGAAGAAGCATCGCGCTAGGCATCGATGTAAAATCAAACAAGTTTGTTTTTCAAAAGCATCGCGCTAGGCATCGATGTAAACCCACACATCGACCTGTTTTGTTATAAGAGTGCACATTAGAGACTTTGAGTTTGATCTTCCAAGCGGGCACATCAACCTGCACCTGCAATAACATCTTCACCTACACCTCTTTTGACATGAGAGGTACCCTAACACTCTAGTTTGAAAAAAACTCAAATTTTGAAAGAAAATACATGATATCAAAAATGTCAGAATCATATTTAATTGAAGATCCATATTTTAGATTTCTTTGATTTAGATCAATAAAATGATGGTTTGTCTTTCATTGATGTACTTTACAATTTACATTACAAGTGTTGTGGTTGAGGCGAAGTTCAAGCGTGAGAAAACTCCCTCCTTTCCTTAACGCAAATTTAATACTTGCCGGCAATAAGTAATTTAATACGTTTAGAAGGCTTCTTCAAAATAATTCTAGATGGATATACACAAATAGCTTAACAAAGATGTAATCTGACTTTTATTGTAAGTTGATATTACGCAAGAACTTTATTCCGAGGGAAATTCTCAGCCAATTGGAAGAAAAAGGAGGGAAATCAGGTAGAAAGGAGAAATGTCACTTGTTAGAATATGAAATCATAATTCTTTAAAATTCCATTGCTACAATCTATTCATTCTATAAAATTTATATTACCTATGTATGAATGTTAATTAATTAGCCAATCAGCTTCACGATGATGAATTGTTATAGTTCTATTCATTGTCGGAATTTGAAACTATTAAAGATTCAGTTTAAGATTTTCAAGTCCAAAGTCAAACAAACATATTTTACTCTCGCATTTACAGAATCTGTTTTTGGTTCTTATTTGTAACATAATGGGAGTTGATTCATTGAAGGTGAAGAGTTTTGGCAAAAAATAGAAGAATTTGCTGGACATCACAAATATTTGAAATATGGTTTAAAATAAACTAAATTTGTGTGGAATTGACAATATTTATTCTTTTACCACAACATGTTTGAAGAAAGTGTAAAGTTTATGTTATAATTTTTACAGGTGGGATTAGCAATCAAACCTAAAACACCGGTGGAAGCCGTTGAGCAGTACATTGATTTGGCCGACCTGATACTTGTAATGACAGTGGAGCCTGGATTTGGAGGACAAAAGTTCATGAATGACATGATGCCAAAAGTGAAATGGCTGAGAAAAAACTACCCCAATTTGAATATTGAAGTCGACGGAGGCGTCGACCTTAATACTATTAATTGCTGTGCTGAGGTTCGTATAGGCTCACAGCTGTTATACATTTTATAATATTACGAGTTCACCCCGTGCAGCGCAAAGCGCCGCTCACTTGAATTTTCTAAAATTCTTAGGCCCGGTTTCCGAGCTTGGAATTTAGCCAAGTCCTAGACTAAAACGGGTGGCTACCGTAGCATCGACAAACGTTTCTCTTGACAGGTTAGCTTTCTAGGTTCTCTACCTTTCTTGGTAGCTAACCTCGCTAGTGGGTTAGCAGCATAGAGAGCCAGTGCCACCTCCTTAGTACATAGTTTCGAGGCTAACGTTTGTCGATGCTACGGTGGCCACCCGTTTTAGTCTAGAACTTGGCTAAATCCCGAGCTCGGAAACCGGCCCTTAGTTTTAAATAGTTGCTATTTTGACTATGTGCAGCTGACAGCAGCTCAGTCATACCAATGAAATCCTACCTTGTACAGTGAAACTATTTATAGTCACTGTACTACTTTTAGCTTCTAACTCTATTGGGGATTTAACAAACATTTAATAACTTACTACATTTGTCAACAGATGGTTTTTGGTTTTCATTATTTTTCTCCCATTTAAAATTATTATTTTTGAAAAACAAATAGAGCCTGCAGAAATTCAATTTTTATCTTTCTTTTGGCGCAAACCGCATCAAAATCGGTCCTCTCAAACTTCTCCACGAACTTTCCGAACTCTACTCTACACGGGCACGAAACTCTTTTAATATAGATGATGATAGATTTTATAATTCCGCAATGAAAAATTCAAATCAAGTACTTTACTTGGGGCATTCCTCATATTCATATCTTATACAGTGAATTGAAGAATAATGATATTCTTCAATTCAACAGTAACATGAATAAGAGGCAATTCAACAGTAACATGGAAATAACTAGATGCCTAGCTTCATTCATTCAGTTTAATTTAGAATAGATACTATAATATTATAAGACTGCATACTTATTATACAGTCCCTGTGATTCAGAATAAAGATCATTACACGCTTATTATATTTTGTAGAAGTTGAGGGCTTCAAAGACCAATTCTAGAAAACCAAGTGAAAAGTTTGATAAGGAAGTCTATGACTGGATTTGACAATAATAACTCTTATTTGTTGCAGGCTGGAGCAAATTGGATAGTAGCTGGAACTTCGATAGTTAAATCAGATAAACCTGATCATGTTATCTCGTCTCTTCGAGCAACTGTCGAAAATTCTTTTCTAAAGAATGACTTATAGGCGAACCTACTTTTGTACACCTTCAAGCTACATTCCATACTTTTGTATGCCTTCCAGTTAAAATCCATAATATTGTTTTTGAAATTAAATGCGATTAGATTTTTGTAGTCGGTGTTACCAAATTTCAACCCAAGAATCTTCTTCTTTTTTGCTGAGTATGATACCTACTGAAAAATACCCTGACAGAAGCGTGGGTTATGGTAGGATGATGAGGAATAATCCGATAGTTTTAGGTGGGTTCTGAACCACTAGATGTGATTTTGAAAGGATGTAACTGATTAAGTTAAGTAGAATTGGCCAACAAGCAATCATCCTTACAACGAGAGTATCAGGCGCTTACCACTTGTACTATTATTTAGAGTTAACCTATATCACATGATCAAATATCAGCGCAATAGCTGAGACTAACACCTCCATATATAATCAAACCGAAAGAACAATTGAGTATTATCAGAAAAACTGGATATATGCTTTAAAAATTGATAATACACTGCTTCTTATCCACTACAAACAATTTAAGAACATAGAACAAAAATTCATAGATAACAAAAATAAAGCCAGTTTCAATTCAACAAAGTTATCAATCTAACAAGAAAAATCTAATTCAGTCTGCAAGAATGAAGCAGTGACCAACCATTCATGATAATGTTTGGTATAGCAGGATGCATTTAATTTGACGCTTGGCGATCAGTAAACAGCTGATGTCACGAAGCTTTGACACAATAACCCAATAGACATTTTAAAGTCTTAAAAACGTTTAAAGTATTTAGAATACCTTCAAAGTCTTTAAAAGACCTTTCATAGAAGACGTTTTAAAGTCTATGCAGTAATCTGCGAGATTCAGCATTTGTAGATTAAGTATTGGTTAAGCTGCGTAACATCAGTTGTTTACTGATCGCCAAGCGTCAAATTAAATGCATGCTGCTATAATATGGTGGATAATGAGGAAAGGCAAAATGAAATTCTTCAGATATTTCAATACTTTATTATAAAATGTAATGATTTTATATTGATTAAATATTTAGAACACGCCTCAATTCGGCTAACGAAATCAGAATGGCTTCTTCTGTTCTAATAACTCTTGAACCCTGTTTGGGGCAAGTGTTGAGGTATTTATCAAATAGCAAACTAACATCATCCACTGTAAGTTTTTCGTCGGCCTCCAGAGCAGCTTCCAAGCCGTGGAGACCGCCAAAAACAATTAAACAATGTTTGTAATTATTCAAAGTGTCAACATCAACATTTTCAACCGGTGTACCTTTTTCAGAAGTGCCAATTGTCAGATCGTAGCCTTCTTTGTAGGGACTGTTGGTCAAAACTTCACTCAAACTATCAGCCAGTCTGACAGTGTAACCCCAGTACAGGTTGAGATCAGATTTGGGCTGTGAAGGTGGCACGACCATGCCGGACAGTTTTTTCGATCCTTCTTTTTGAGGCAGAAATTTGACGGTGACCCGCAGGGAAGGTGTGAGTACTTTGTCCACTACAACGTCTCTCAGTAGGCCCACATTTACATAGGAGCCCTTTCCTGCCTTCAATGGAACATCGCTGACGATTCCTTCCCTGCGAAAAAATGAAAAATGCACTAAAAGCAACAATTTTTATAAACATTAATTTATGTTATGAAAAACACTTATCTAACGTTACATATTATAACTATAGTGCTTTCATCCTTGAAGACATCTGAGTACAGAAACAGTACCCCTTAACTTTCCGAGCTAGCCAATCACACGCCTGTGACGTTGCCAATACGCACACTTCTATAATAGTGATAAACAGATGTTTAATTTCTGATCATCTGCTCTACTTTTAAATCATCATAGTTTACACCCCGATGCCCGGTTTCTCAGTAGTTCAATAAACTATTGAATCAATAATTTTTTTTGCATTTGAAAACACATGTTTATTGATTCAATACTGCTATTGGATCCATAAACTGTTTATTGAACGACTGAGAAACCGGGCACGAGTCATGATATCAGACTGGAATTTCGGTTCAATACGCATGCGTGCACAGATGATTGAACAGCACACAATACAACAACATTGCCGGTCATTCCAATTGGATAACGCACCAAGCTGGCCAGTTGTCTTCAAGGATGAAAAGCACCATAGGTTCACATCGTATCATTGGTTTACCTGATTTTTACAACTTTCTGTGCTTTTTCATCTTTCATGTCACATAGCATTGACATCGGGAATGTGGACTCTATGAAACATGGAGGATTCAATTACCTGCTGCCTTCAGACTTTCAACAATAACTTTGTAATTAATTCAAAATACTTTTAACTGGCGTGCAGACCACTCACAATATTCAATAGAAATTGATTAGTTTGAATTTAGAAAATCGAAGAAAGCATTACTCCAAAAGCATTGTCTATGATGCAAATGTCTACCCAGAAATTTCAGTGTTTTACCTGGTTTGAAAAAAATTGTGATACAAGTAATACTCCTCACTTATTTAGCATATTATGTCTCTATAATATAGAGGTATAAAATATTATTTTATACTATTATCTACTATTTTAAATATATTATAGATGTATATAAATATTATATACTTTAGCTTCTTCTCTAAGTATATGAGATTTGAGATTAGAAGAGAGTTACTTTCTTAGAGTGAAAACATATGGTCTACCTGTAAGGTGATTCATCTTGCTGCCGCAAATGATGAGGAGCGTCCAATGGATTCAACAAGCCAGCATACTGCAGATCTTTATGTAACGGAAATATATGCTTTCTTAGATACTGAGGACACTCCAAGTACTGCAGGATCCTTGCCAATTGCAAGCAAGACCTGCTCTTCTTCTTTTCGACAAGAATTTTCACTTTACTGTCGTTTCCTTCACCTTTGTCATCGAATACAACAATCTGTAAACAAATTTGAGTGAATTAAAATCACTTCCAAAAATTATTTACAATAATAATGTATGTAATCATTTAAACCAAATTAAATGCACCCAAAGTGTTTCAACACTTGAAGGAACAACTTTGGGCATTGCCAACATAAGATACTGTTTGTGTTTCTAAGAGATTTATTCTAAATAGATAGATTACTTTATTTTTTCACTTTTTACATTACACAAGTGCTGTGGGTGAAGTTGAGGCATACAAGCCTCCTCTTCCACTTTCTAGTCTATTGGAGTTATCATTATTTTTCAAAAGAAAAGCTGACTTAAAGTGGTTGACTGCTATCCAAAATTAATAATACTGATTAAATTAACACTTTTACAAATCACATTTGAAATTGGATTGCTTGAATCAAATTCCTGTATTAAAGATGTTTGTTTGATCTCCACAGTTTTTGTTTGGACAAGATCGATTTGAAGCTTAGTTCTACCTTCACCATCAGACAGAAACAAAAATATTGTAACCTGAGGTTGGAGAGATGAAATAATTTGGAAATAGGAAGCAGTAGCCTACATGCTCCACAATATTGCTTCAAGTAAAACAAACTAAAGAGCTATTAAAGGTAGGCAATCTAATAAAAAGATTGACGTTTACAAAACCAAATTTATTAAAATATCGTAATCTCAGATCAATATCAGTTCCCCAGAGATTGATAATGGTATCTCGATACTAGAACAGGATACTTAATAATGGATATTGATAGTGAAACAGGTAGGATCTTGATATTTTAATAAATTTGTGGTTTTGACAAAGTCCAGTCTTTTTACTCAATATGGATAACTACCACATCAATTTCACTACTCCACAAAAAGCTATTGCAGAAATTATTAATCTTATGTTGGGTTGCACCAAGCAAGATCAACTTTGATCCAGGATCAGTACAATGCTAATTAAATGGAATCAGCTGATTCAAAATAGTTGATCCCGGTTGGTGCGACCCAACATTAATGATTGGCCCCTAGAAAAATCAATATTTTTTAATCCAAATTGCATTTGATGAATCTCGAAATGACCCCTGACCAATAAAGGGCAAAAGAGAAACAATGCAGCATTAGCAATTATTGACCTTCATTACAGTGCGTTGAATATAATATATAAGCTCCACTCTTATCATGTTTTTTTTACTAAGCAGCGCATTCCTTTCAGAGGCCATGATTTTAGGAAGCAGAGAGTAACTTACTTCATCCACGTTATATATACAAGCAGCACGTGCAATTTGTCCAGCCAAATATGTCCTCAATTCAGCTGACTGCGCATTTTCCATAATAGAGCCCGGCACAGCTATGCTCACAGTACGTGGCTCTGTAACAGGCGGAGCTTCCTCAGGTTTTTCAATAGTTTCATTGGAAGTGGTGGCATCTGATTTCGTCTCAATCTCTTCTGGCTTATCCAGTGCCTCCTCAAAACTATTAACATCGCTTTTCACGCCCAATTGTTTCAATAGTTTCTTCTCTTTCCATTTTTTTCTTATTGTTTTCCGTTCACTGTTCACCTCTTTCCAGGTTCTCTTAGCTGGTACTGGTGCCATCTTCTAGTAGCCCACCACTGGAAACAAATTAATATTAGATTTCAAAATAGAACTATAGCAATAATGAGAAGGAATTGAATACTAAGATTAATTGATAAACGTGAAAGTTTCAAGATAAAGATGAGTTCAGAGTCATCGAATAATGAACTATAACCTTTTCATTGATTTCCGGACGCGATCCCTCCAGGACAACTGGGCATAGATAAAAAAATGGAAATTACAGATTAAATTCCACAATACATGAAGATAGAGATTTGTATTTTACAAACATTGGAGATGGGAGTACGTACATCCCTTAATAATAAGTGAAATCTATATATGAAATATTTTGCAGTGGTCTTTGTCAGGTAGGCCTCCTGACCACTTAAGAGCTGTAATCTATGCTACATTAAAATTACAACTCATGGAAAAAATATAAAACATCTTCATGGCATGGAATAAGCTTTCAAGTTATTTTAAGAAAAAAAATGAAAAACGAAAGAATTAAATTGAGAAATCCACTTGGAACTTACAAACATTGGAGATGTTTTACATTTTACAAACATTGGAGATGGGAGTAGGTACATCCCTTAATATATATATGAAATATTTTGCAGTGGTCATTGTCAGGTAGGCCTACTGACCACTTCTAATAACTTCAAAGCTATAATCTATGCTACACTAGAATTACAACCCATGGAAAGAATATGAAATATCTTCATGGCATGGAATAAGCTTTTAACAATTAAGTTATTTCAGGAGAAAAATGAAAAAGAAAGAATAAAATTGAGAAATTAACTTGGAACTTATTCCAAGACTTGTTTATTCTTAAAAGCAGGCAATTTGTATTTGTGATCATCAACAATCCACCTTTCAGAGCAATTTTGTGAACTATTGTAACTTATTCTGAGACAACTGATGAAGGATATCTCTCCATCTACTACAAATACATTTCCTTAAAATTGCTCTCAAATAAAAATAAGACTTCGATTTCTAAAAATTGATCCAGTTTTCCTTGAAGGGACTGAAACCCATAACATGAATTTTTATAGTATCTTGGATTTCATCTTTATCGTAGTTTGAAATCTATATTAATAAAAGAGAGTTGGTGTCTGTACGCTCGCTTATAACTCGAGAACGGCAGAACCGATTTAGATGATTTTGGATTAGTTTGAATTGTTACAGCACTGGTTAACATAATATGTATTAAAATATAAGAAAATCCCTTTATAATTAATAAATAATTAGTACATTAATGACCTAACCTATCAAACATGACATCCATTTTGATCCAGTCCAAACAATAATGCTCCTATGAAATCGATGTGTAGTTGAAGATGCTACAATATAGGCCTTCCCAAAGACGACCTCGGTGGTCTGTTGGATAGCCAGTTAGCCACTCTGCCTTCCACGCAGAATTCTCGGGTTCGATTCCGAGTCGGGTGAAATTTTGTTGGCAACTTTCAGCATTGATTAATATTGATTATTATCCACTCGCTTTATAAAAATTAGTATAATTATTGCGGATTTCTTTTAATTTTCCATCAATAAAGCGAGTGGATATAGATATTTTTACTTCGCATTTTTTTCGTGGGGGGGGGGGGGATATGAAGGGGAGACATTTGGGGGGAAGAGGTGGGTGACATGAAGGGGGTTATTTGAGGGTGACATGAAGTGGGTTATTTGAGGGTGACATGAAGGGTGGCATTTGGGGGGTGACATTTGGGGGGGGGTTACATGAAGGGGGCCAATTGGGGGAAGAGGGGGGGTGAAATTTGGTGGGAAAGAGGGGGTTGACATGAAGGGGGATTTGTGGGGGAATGAAGGGGAGCATTTGGGGAATGACATTTTTTGGGGGTGGCATGAAGGGGGAACATTTGTTGGGTGAAGAGGGGGGGACATTTGGGGGGGGGGGGAGAGGGTGATACGAAGTTCGCCGGGACAGCTAGTTAGCAATAAATTGAGAGCTGGAATTGTGATTAAATTACTCCAAGAGATAATATGTACTCAAAGATTAGTAATAAGCATCACCTAAATTATATAGAACTTCTAAAATAGACATTATTGATAGTGATAAATATAAAATATATCAAGAATATGGATTAAAGTGATTCTGTTTATAAACATGTGATACAGAAGATCAGCTCGTTATTCAAAGGATTTTAAGGGAAAGACTAAAGAGAATAATGAATAATTACCTGGATTGATTGTGATGTTCGATTCCTGAGTGATTTTGAATTTTTGTCGGTGGAAATGTGTTTTTACAAATAACCTTACTGTAATGAAAATTTTTATTTTGAGTTTTGAGAGGTTAGAATTCAAAAAGAAACGTGACGAGATATGTCAATGCCACCATAAAATCGTCTTGATCGATGCAAGCGCAAGGCCATCTGAATCGAAATATTGATGGTCAGCTGTCAGCTCTCAGCAGCTGTTTTGATAACCTCAAAATGAAGAAATGATAATAATATTGATGAAACATACAACTCACAGAAGATAAGGTTGAAATATTTATAATCTTTAATCTTCTTCTTCTATATTAATAAAAGAGAGTTGGTGTCTGTACGCTCGCTTATAACTCGAGAACGGCTGAACCGATTTAGATGATTTTGGATTCGTTTGAATTTTTACAGCACTGGTTAACATAATATGTATTAAAATATAAGAAAATCTCTTTATAATTAATAAATAATTAGTAAATTAATGACCTAACCTATCAAACATTTACAGACGGATGTTTTGAAATTGCCGGCCAAGCGGCTACCGGAAGATGATCGTGATTCAAGATCAGAAAACACAGCACTCTCATTCAATGCCTCGGTAGCTCAGTGGTAAAAACTCTGCGTCTGATGCTAGAGGTCGAGGGATCGAATCCCGCTACGGTCAAATTTTTTTTGCTCTAGGTTTTTTTTTCTACTCTAATTATTTTTTTACGCTAGAATCATCAATAATAAAAATGAGTTATCGTTCGTATCATGCATGTTTTATTGTTTCTAATAATAAAATTGAAAAAAATATATAGAATAAGTTAAACCAAAAAAATTAGTGATTATATAAAATAAAAAATACATTGATTATATTAAATTAATCTCTTTACTGTGACATTTTTGTGGGGAGGTGACATGAAGGGGGACATTTAGGGAAAGAAAGGTGAAATGAAGGGGATTTTGGGGTTGACATTTTGTGGGGAATAAAGGGGCATTTGGGGATGACATTTTAGGGGTGTCATGAAGAGGGGACATTTGTAGGGAGAAGATGGGGACATTTTGTGGGGGGAAGAGGGTGATACGAAGTTCACCGGGACACCTAGTAAATTAATAAGTTGAAGGTGTTTTGGACAATTTTTGGAATTCAATTCTTACTTATTTCTTTCTAGCTGTTCATACACAGTGCCAAAGAATATTTTTGGAACATGGTTAATTTAGACGTCGAATTTTGGTTTGTATCAGTCATTTCAACTGAAGCGAATTTTAAATTTATTATATAAATATAAAAGGTCTTCTCTCAAATCAAATTTTGAGATGAAAACTAATTCAATACCGGTACCAAGTCTCCAACTAATCAAATTTTTGCTCACGTCTGCATTCCATTTTTCAGTTGCAAACGCTCAGTTCTAATGTTCTAATAGTCAGTTATAATAATTCTACACTATCAATGTAGATGTACAAAATATCTGTCAATCACATTTATTGATAATAAAATCGTTTCGTTGAATTTATCCTTTATGGGTAGGTCTAACTGTTTGCTAGAATTTGCTCCTGGTAGACGAATTGCTAGCAATTCTCTGGTCAGAATTTATTATTATTTTTATAAGCTAGGTACCTGATGCTATTTGATATTGCCATTCATTGTCATAATCTTATAAAGCAACCATCAACTTAAAATAGGTCTAGCAAAATAAGAGCATCCTAACTAGGCCTATACTCTTTCCACTGACACAGTGTTTGGAAAATCTTTTGCGGAGAGCAGAGGAACCTCTGAATACAAACGCGCACTTGCACGGCCTTCAATACCATTAAATTTGGAAGTCATCAAAAATAAAAAAAATCGATCATTCACAAGATTCAGGCTATAAGTTTATTGCAAAGTTTGTCGTGCTACTTATGTTAATTGTGTAACCGCCTTTTTGCAGTATTACAAGACCTCTAAACCTAAAACCTTTATGAAACAGGCCCCTAAGTCTGACTCTGGTCATAGCAGCCGAGTCTTGCTTTTAGTGTGTCTGTTGCAATTTCAATAATGCGTTTTGCATATTATGATTCCATGCGTTTCTGTTCCTACTCTCTTGATCTTCAGATCTTGGCCGTGCAAGTGCGCGTTTACTATTGCAACCAATCATCATTCAGTACCAGACCAGATCTCCAACTTAGTCATCATAATTTTGTCTGTATTCTATTTTTCAGTGGCTCCTGTGGACACATAAATCAGTACAATCAAATGAAAGAAGTTGTTTTGAAGAGGGTTCCCGAAACAAAAGTTTCTGGTAGAGAAGGGAGGCAAGGTGCGGTAGACGGTAGCTATTTTCTTTTTTTGACTTGAAACGCTGAAATAATATATTTAAAGTGGCTTTAATATTATATTGGTTCATTTTTAGTTAAATCAATAGAGGTTTGGTCAAAACTTTGAAATTTTTATTCTCCAGCAGCCAACGTTTTTATTTAATTCCATTCTGTGTCTACTTTATGTCACTCAAAATATTCAGCTTATGCTTTTCAATAAGTTACAAATTTCCTAATTCCTTTGAACTTGTAAATACAACATTTCCAGCTAGTTCAAAATTTTCCTGCAAATAGCTCTTACAATTTTCATGTTATTTTCGAATTTTTACTATGTTCCTCTTCAATCCTTGCCTTTTAGGTCAGAAATGGATCCATCTAACTCTTTTCCCAATTTGTTCCACAGGTTCCTTCGAGGTTGAAGTTAATAAGACACAAATCTATTCCAAATTGAAGACTATGGCATTTCCAGACTTCGATGAAGTTGCAGATATTGTTGAAGATGTAGCCAATGGAGGAAAAGTCAGACAGGCCATCAGACAACAACCAATAAATTGTTCGATAATGTGAATTCACATTTACTTATTTGTTAGTGTTCCCATCGATTAAAATCCTTTAAAGTGCAAAATCATTCAACTTATTTCGTGGGAGTTGTTGATATTTATCCAGTAGGCCATATAGTAGTAGCCCCGACGCTTTTTTGAGGACGATATTTCATTTGAATGTGGTATGTTTTGCGCAAAATATTATCAACTGTAAGATTTAGCTCAGGACGGTTAACAGACATATATGTGTAAAATAAGTAGAGTAGGTATTGTGCTCCGTTCCGTCTAAAAAAGTTAGCTATTATCAGAGACAATTGGAATACTTAATCTAATAGTTCCTATCGTCTTTGCTATTATAAAATCAAACTCGTTTGAGGACCAATCAATCTGTACTAGCCTATGTGTGATAAAATTCTTCAATGTTGAAGAAAAATATAGTTTCACGAAACGAACGTTGCCAAAGTTCAACAAACATATATATTGTTAATTATAACTTTCAATATTGGGTTCAGTATTAATTATACTCTATAGATATTCTATATAGAGTTTCAATATTGATCGAATAAATATTTACTTATCATCAATAATACTCTATTCATTGGAATACCCTGTTTTCCTAATTCAGTAGAGCATTTTGTATAAGTATTACATAGACACCTGACCTTCTTTCAATGAGAGAAGCTTAACTGCTAGCACAGAATAGGAGAGTCTCTCCTATTCTGTGCTGCTAGTCCGCTAGCAAATAGAGTTGATTGAATAATTAGATTCTTGAAACTATTTGGGTTTAATCGTGAGTATTGAGATCTTATAAATGTCACAGTATTTTTCTTTGGGAAGAATGGGAAAAGAATGTATTCATTGAATTTATTATCACAGAATATTTTCAACTTTTTGCACTCCACAATTGATAATAAATATCTTGGAAGTTGAAATCTTTAGTTGATACATACATTCATAGAATTTTGTTTCAAACTGTGAAAATTTATAAATAAATAATTATTGTGCCCAAACATGTATAAATATATTCTTATATTCTTCACAACAATTCTAATTATTCTATAAAAATTTGGTATCAAAATTTTATTTTACAAACAGAAATACCTATCACTAAACAATATATACAAATAAATTTTTTTTATAATATCAAGGTGAATAGAATATTTATTGCAATAATTCTGGAAACAAAATTCTATGTAATAGAAGTAGAATTTTAGAAACAAAGTTTTATGAATTAAGTGTAATTCATAGAATAAATATTCTTCTTTATTAAAGTTACGACTTGTATTTCACTGCGAATAATCAAAATTTTATTTTTACTCTATTTTGGCAAGAATTATTTTCTATTTCATTCTTGATGAGAAGTTCCATCAGCTTGAAATTAATACAATGCAAATAAGGAGTGAAATGCATCCTACTGTCAAAATAATATGTAAGTAAATTTTATTTTTTTACAATTGAATACAAGTCGTAAGCCTAATAGAAATTTCTAAAAATATTTCGTCATGGGAAACAACATCGATAAATATTCTATTTCACCTTGAGCAATATAGTATGTACATGAAAAATATCGATGGTAAACAAAACAATTTCCAATGAAAACAAAAATTCTCCTTTACAAATTGATGGTAAAAAAAAAATTCCAATGAAAACAAAAATTCACCGGCACTATCATTCCATTTTTATAAGGTAACATTTGAAAAGAGTTGTGGCCTTATTTAATTCTACATTAATCAAAATTCTTAGGATTTTCCAACTTGAATACAGTACGGTACTTCAAAACTATATTTAGCTTCCTTATTTTAGCTAAAAGATACACTCAATTACTAGAGATTCATTTTTTAAAAACATCAATTTCCATACGACAATTCTCATAGTTCTTTCTTTATTTCTATTTTATTTTATTGGTGTTGTATTTTCCCATTAATCCAGGGTAAATAGAATGATAATCGAGTGTAAACATCCGGATATCCAGGCTTGGCACAACCTGATCCGAAGGAAGTTATGCCTAATAGGTACCACCTTCCGTCTTTTTGACTGCATTGCAATGGTCCTCCTGAGTCACCCTGAAATAGAAGTTTTGGATTTTTAAAAATATTTGTACATTTCAATTGAACTAAAATTTGAAGTTTATATCGAATTTGAATCTTACTGAATTTCAAAGCCTGGAAACTCAAATACCAGAATAATTGGATTATCTCTTCGCAAATATTTACAAAAATATTTTTCATAGAAAAAGTGGCCTATTCAATATCTATTCCATTGTGATCAAGCAATGCACTTCATACACTGATAACAGCATCAATGTTTGATACCTGAAAACTTGTTCCTTCGAATAACTGCATTCAATGTAAGATAAGCTCTTAATGTAATTTGTATTTCAGAATATATACAGTGTGAGGATCTTGTCCCCATTTCAATCTCATCGTATAGGCATGGATCAATTCTTGTTTAAATATTCATTGATTCATGTATGTATTTTAATGCCATAAACAAAAATAATATTTATATATAGTTAATTATCTGAAACACCATAAAACCACATTTTCTTGTTTAATACGTGATTGAATATGAAATTTTCATTGCACCAAACTTGTAGAAAATTACTATGAAAGTGAACCTCATTTTAAAAACCTTATCTGTGATAACAGGAGATATCCAGCCCCATAATATGCTACTTGATAATATTATTAAAAAAATATCAAGCAAGTAAATATCTTCAGTTAGTAAATGTTTTAATTCTGAATTATAGTTACCAAGAAATCAATGCCGTGATAATGAGAATTGTAAGTTTATAAGTCGGTAATAAAAAGAATAATTCAGTGATATTTTATTTGATGTGGAAACATTTTGGAAAACACTGTCCAGTCTTATTACTCAGCCACTAACCAATGTACTAACTTATTTGTCTATTCATGAAAGATTCACAACTTATCAACTTACTATGCATGCACCGGTAGATCCATCAAGTTTGCCAGCACATAGATGACTATCCTGGATAGGAACAGATGGTCCGTATTTGGCTTTGCACAGTTCATTGTCGTGCACGGGAATCCTCACCTGTCTCAAAATGCCTGACAGCTTCCCTGTTTGAGTGGTACGTCCCCAACCTTCGAAAACAAAAATATCTTCAAATTGAGGATGAAATTATAGCCTATCTCACAATAATAACTTCGAAAATAATTTTTTGATTATTTTTTTGAAAGAGCAATAGAATTAGTACATATTACCATAATCATAGATAACAATACAATCATACTGTTGATATTGTTACCATCAAAATTATTAGATAATTGTTACAATAAAATTATCAGATCTGGAAATTGTTTGGATTAAGGGAAGAAAATCATTGCAGGATGCCAGACACATGGAAACAAGAATAACCTTGATTTAAAGAAACTCAGAGGAGGAGATTTGAAATATTTCTTGAGTTATTTTTGTAATGTTCCTATATTTATTTCAGAACATAGAAAAGCTCACAGAGAAACAATGGTTAGTCTTATCTACACAAAGAAGCTCAGAGTGAGAGATTTGAAATAATATTTTCTTCAGTTACTTTTTTGTAGGATTTATTCATTTATTTCAGAACATAGAAAAAAGCTCACAGACTACCAACATATTTTCTATTCATACAAAGTCTTTTCATGCAAAGAAACTAAGAGTAGGTGATTGAAATAGTTCCTCATTATTTAAGTAGGATTTATTCATTTCAGAACATGGAAAGGCTCTCAACAACCCATGGGGAGCCTTATCTACTCAAACAATTAACTTAAACAATTATTCAATTAATTGGTTTCAAACATAAAAGGAAAATCATTAATTAGGTACACATAATTTTACTGAAATTAGTCACACAAATGATAAGTTTCAACAATAATATTGTTGAAATAATTGATTATTACTTCTTGGAGGTGGAATTCATTTCAAGAAAACTCCACGAAATTTTGATTGAATAATCATAAAATACACAAATATGACGCACGAAAGTCCAAAGGAATATAGCCGCCGTAAAATGATATTGTAACGAAGCCAAAGCAACAAGAACCAATGAACGAATCGGACGTCAATGCAATGACGTCATTTTACGGTGGTTAATTCTGCAACAATAAAATAACATTTGGATTCTGGTACAAATGGCTAAGAGTATTTTGCAATAGAATAAAATCTATTTTGAATTGTTTATTATTCTGCGAGTTTGAAGATGTGAGTCTTATCTTACCTGTGGCAATGCATCGCCTTGGAGAGTTATTCTCAGCTTTGTCTAGACAGACGGCTCGGATCATACGCCCTGACACGGGCCTAGAAAGTTTCAGAAGAGCTGAAACATCAATAATCAATTAGAACTTTAATTTCCAGATTTATTCAATGGATTATGAATCGTGGAATATTCAATGATTTTATCAACCGAGGATGAGAATATTAATTACCTTGAAAAATTGATGTGTTCTTTTTTAATAGACTACATATGAGTTCAAAAAATTTTAACGATCTCATTCTCAACAAGTAGCAGTGGCGTAACTTACACCCCCGCAAACCCCGCGGCGCGGGGGGGCCCGGGCCCTTGGGGGCCCGGGCTAGGGCCTGAAATAATAACTTATGTTTTTTTAAGAAATAAAATTAAAGTAATGATTGAACAAGAAAAGCAAAAGTTTTATTTTGGGCAATTAACAACCATAAACAAATTTCGATAATTCATAATTGTCCATTGTAAAAATTGTAGAATGTCAGTTGGTTAAAAATTGTCATTAAGAGAATGACGGAAGAACGTAAATAGTTGCACAATTAACAAAAGGTCTGCTGGTTTAAAGTAGCTTATCGGGAAATAATGCATTTTGTTTACAAATCATTGAATGGAGACAGACATACGGTTTCCAGACCCAGACTGTTTACACAAATATATTGTTTGGCCTATCGAATTCCTGATCATTAGAGCCCGGATGTTAGGCAAAATGCCTTAATTTTGCCTATTCTGCCTTTTCTGGGTGTTAGTGCCTATTTCACTATCAATTGCTTATTTCATCCTATTTTATATGTTTTGCCTATAATATTACCAATTTTTTTATTTGAAATATGTAAAAATCCATGAATTAACATGATTAATTTTTTCAAACGAAAGTTTTGCAAGAATAAAGATAATATTCAATATATTATTATTTGAAGGTAACCCTTTTATTAAATCTAGCTTCAGTTCAAATACGATAGTGTGCTTCAGATCTGCATCAGTAACAACAGTTGATGTAGAAAGGTCTTTCTTCATACTGGAAAATATTCTTTCAGAAAGAAAACAAAATTCAGAGTCAAAAAACTTCAAGAAATACATTAATCATGTGCAACCAGTGGAATATAAGTTTCTCAATTTTCTTGTATTATTTTTTTTATATAACTATAGGATTCCTATAATAGGAATAGGACTACACTATGCCTATTTTTGTGTTTTTCAGTGCCTTTTTGCCTGCCTATTTCAAGTATAAATGCCTGAACATCCGGGCTCTACTGATCATAATAGAAATAGACTGCAAGAGTTGTCGAAGAATAGCCTATAGCACTGAGTCAATCTCAATTCATTATTTAATTTTCATTTAGTTCGTCTCGAACCGTTTTGCTAGACGCATGTAAACGCGTTTCGGTTAATAGAAATTTGTCAATTGAGCTGAAAGCAGTGAGTTTGTGAAAGTGGGTTTTAATTCTTTATTACGGTACAAAAAATTGATTCATATTGCATTCCTACACGTATTTTCAGTATTATGATGTTCGATTTTTAATTATTCCGTCTTAACTACCTTTCTTTCCTCCAAGTGAACAAAAATATTTTGCAAGCTTTCAAAATGAGTGTTGACTGTGTGCCAGTTCGTAATATGTTAGTGAAGCCTGTGTCACACAAAAGGTTTTTATGAATTATAAATCTCTATAAGATTTTTATAAAGGTTTTTATAAATCTCTAATAATTATTACAAGTATTGTAGAATTCAATCAAGAGCATGTTTTATTTTATTACATGAATATGTTATTCACTCATGAGGTACGCTCTCATTAATGAGTTTAATGGTTGCGGTTCAGGGAGAGGGGCGTGAGATTTTAGAAGGGGGGCCCGGAATTATTTTTTGCGGGGGGGCCCAGTTGGCAAACGTTACGCCACTGACAAGTAGGATACAACTATAATTTTTTAAACAATCTTGTTGGGTGAATTCTGGGGTACGGTATCGAATTTCTTCATCCCTATGTCCACTCTTGGTCGATTTTTGCCTGCTTTTCGATTTTCGTCATAGCGCATGCTGTGCAGCACATGACGCCTGATGTGCAGCATTCGTTTTCCCGTCTATTTTCAATAGGATGCGTGAAGCGCAAGACGAAAAGCATAACAAAACGTCTAAATGACGAGAGTCGAAACGAAAATCGACAAGGTGTGGACATAGTACGACATTGAAACGTACAGTTGATCAAATATAAAAAAATTCTTTATTTTGGAAAAACTATTACAAGTAGGCTACATGAAATATTGATTACATTTGATTATTTCCATAGATAGTAATCTCTTTATTACCACTGTCGGGACTTAATGGTGGACCATCTATTACTATTATTATATACCTACTGCCTTATTGAGAAAAATGAGCATCCAAGCTATTCAGAAAATTACTGACTACACTTTCTGGAGATTGAAGATTCTCTGGATTAAAGTTCAGTAAAAGTGAATGCAAAAATTTTAATCTTAAATGTAATCACTTGAAGGTTTTTTAACAAGCCTGTATGGAAATATTTAGGAAGCAAATATTAATACACGAATAATTATGTTGTTAAACAACATTTCAATAAACGCTACTAGTTGAGTAATGAATTATTTAATGTGAATTTAAAAACTTCTTTCAATTATTTTTGTGGGAGGGAAATAAATGTGTGCGAGGTGGAGAAACGTCACTTCCACCAGTAATAGAGTTAAGTCCTTCATCCCACCGGTACAAGTATAAAATAATATAATAATTAATGAATTAATTATATAATAAGTTTAAAAAATAACTATCACTAAAATTCAGACTGATACGAAGTCAAAAATCATGTTTAAAGTGAATTATTATTACTATCGTAGCAGTTTGTCATGGAGAGTGAAATAGATGAATAATAATAAGCTAGTCGAACTTATTTGTTTATCAATTCTGTGTCATATCTCATAATATCTCAAATAATATTCATAGATCTTCAAACTCCTTACATAAGTAAATTTCATCTCGGTATGTATTCAATATACGTTTCTCATGGTATGATATTCTTACTCAATTGTATTGTGTTAAAACTTACATTTAGATGGAATAAATTTGATTTTGACATTAACGTTTTCAAATGTTATTTGTATAAAACGTTCGACTGTTTCATATTAATTACAAGTGGTATACATACTGTAATTACTTACATTGCTCGTACCTATATCATTCTGGTAGTTGTTGAACTTCTCATGAACAAGGATGTCCTCTACGGGGATCCTCTGCTCTCCTCTCTCATCGCGCTCTCTGTCCCAGTCGCCCAGAACTACTGTCCATAAAGCGGCCAGTGGCAGACTGAATATATCGCTGCAAAAAATAATTGGATTGAAACATTGAGCTAGATAGTGTTCATGTTAATAAATGTTGTGGAAAAAATGTGTTTTTTGTGTGCTCTTCAGGTATTATTGCTTATTAGTATTCTCCATTCATATGATCTATTATAGTGATCTTACTCTATTCAACGATGTGCTATTATAGTGTCTTAGTGTAGTAATGTATTCACAGTATAATCAATACCTGTAACTATGATCCAATGTATTCAGTGAAATTTATTCCATGTACAATACCATATATTCACCAGTATGATCCAGTGGCGGCTGGTGAGAAAAAGTATTGGGGATGCTATTGTGCAAACTTGAGGTAGAAAACATGCATGTATTAAAAATGTAGGATTCCATCTCCAACAACGATTAGACACTTGAAACAAAATTCTAGATTCACAACCAAAAAACCAGGATAATAACTTGTCATTAATTTCTCCTAGAAGATGGGAAAAATATTTATGATAATAAAGCTTTTTTTTCTATTTTTTCCTGAAGATGATTCCCACATGAGCTCTAGGCTAGTGCGTGAGTGATGAGAGGGGTGATTATGAGAGATGACAACTGTTTTTAGGCTTTTTTTGGCCGTTTTTGTCAAAATCCGTTCCGTCAACTGTATTCGATTTCGGAACCTTTGGAATCTTTGGATTATAAGACCAGCGCTTATCGTCCTCGGCTATGGACCACTCCATATATTAATATAATCTTTATTTAGTAACATTCCATGAGAACATACGTATTATTTATTACAACAATTTCTACAGCAATCGGTGACTTCATTGAAAACATACATCTCGCATAACTCGAAGTCATCCTTTCCATTACCAACGCACCAGTCTAGAGCGTTTGTATAGGCTCATATAAAAAATATTGACAATCAATAATTCAAGAATCATACATACTTGTGAATACAGTGTGCGGCTGTAAGTATCCAAAGAGGATGCACCAGTACCCCTCCACACCAGTGTCCAATTAATCCTAGTTTTGGATGCAGTACTTGCAATGATACCTTGAAAAAATAAGAACATTAATATAATTTATTCAATAATACTGGATGACAAAATTTTATGAATTAAAAAATTCTAATTTAATCAGGTATTATAATAATTATGAAATATATGTTCCCTGAGATTTTTCCCAGTTATTCCATTAGTTTCATTCATTCATTTGTCAACATAACTCATAATAACATTAAAAAAATTTACATCTTTATGAGATGATAAGTTTCATGAAATATTATATGATTATGATTCTAATTTGTGATGATTCATATTTAAATGATAATCATACTCATTGACTTACAATAAAACAAAATAAAAATCTCTGATTCTCTGATAATAATCATGAATATTAACATAAAAATTCAAACAATACTCACAAGTAACCCTATACTAGAAATTAATATTCAGGTACTGTCCGCGTCTAAGCTCCGTAGCCCTGACGGCTGAAGAGCAGGGACGAAGAGTTCTATACTTTTGCACTACAAAACCGGTTTTCGATGACGTATCACATTCCTGCGAGGGACACGGAGGTTAGACGCAGGCAGTACATAGATAATCTTAAAAACGAAAAAAAAATAATGTGCATCCCTCTTCAAGGAAACCTTGTGCTTGCTTCCAAGAAAGCTTGTATTCAAACAGGAATATTATCAAAGAAAATAACTATTCTTCCCTCTTATAATTATTTCTCTATGATCTTACCCTATTTATAAATCACTAAGAATTTGAGAGAACCTGAGTTTTTGAATTTCAATAATGATGAGCAAGGAATTGTGTGTTTTTTTAAATTCATGTTGTATGCATCGATGTTCATCCCACTAATTAATATAGACTATGAAATTGAAATTTCGAAGTAAGAAAACCTTTTTACTGACACTGGTGTGAGTTATACTGATTTTATTATTTATGAAGCTCCAACAACTGTTAGTGACCCTAGGCCTGTCAAACAACTTCGATATAGAGGTTGATTTAAACGGAATATTGGGTACAAAATGCACCCAAAATCCACATTTTAACATTATTATATTGAATAAGTATGATAAGTGGAATCCTTTAAACAGTATCTACTTTCAGTATTCAGTTCCAGTACCGCTTCATCATCTAACATTTTTCAAATAGTTGCTGTAACTTCAACTCAAGTAAAATATTTCATTGTATCTCAAGTAAATATTTCAAAATATCGCATTCATGCACATAAATTGTATGTGTTGAATAAAGAGTTTGATTGATTGATTGATTGATATTTTATTATTCTGTTGGACCGGAGATTTTCGAGCCTTCAAGGAAGTTTTTGGCTTTTAAATATTAATGATGAATCAACACAAAGCTCTCTTGATTAATTCACTAAATTAATGCTACTTACTTGCCAAGGCCAAGCGCCTTTCTGGCTTTCTTTGCCATTGACGATTCTTCCTTGCGAAGAGCTTCCGCTGTAATTGCGGGGTTGACGGTAGTTTATGGCTCCTCCAATTCCGCAATCACGGCCTAAAAGCAAACAAATAATCAGTTTTAGTATTAACAAAGAAGATAGGAAGCTATTAAGTATTCTAATTGTCTTTGGTATTAACGTCTCAACTTTAGTGGACTTTGAGTTTGAGTGGTTTTTGAGTTAAAGAATAATCTATTTGCATAAAAATATCAGTTGAACAGCTTTTGTCGATCCATACACAATAACTCACCAATTCTAGAAAGAGTGGACAGGAAATATTTAAAAAAAATCAAGATGGAGTAACAAAAATTGATAAAATTCAAGGTAGAGTAACATTTGTACGGATGAATCCATCCATAAAAATTAAAATAGAAGGAGTTTTGATATTGCAGCTATTCAATTGCTTTTTTAATTATAATAATTTATTGAACGAAATTCCTAATATTAATAATGCCATAAAATACTCTGAAGACTTCCGCTACTGCGAATATTGACAACAGAATAATAGCTATAGTGCGATTCACGTCAAGAAGTCAGCATTGCTTAGATGGGAGTTTGCTATCCTTGTTTAGCACAAGGCAGTTGCTGATGTCTCTTTTCTATTCGCACTGTGCATAGTTGCCGCACTGTGCATTGTTGTCGCATATAGTCCCAAAAAACAGGTTTGGTGCAGTTTTCTCTTTCTCTCTCAATGAAACGCGGCATCAATGCTCCTCATATAAACAATGCTGACTTCTTGACGTGAATCGGACTATAGTAAGGAAATTCGATAAACGCTGCTGCACAAAAATTTTTTGCCCAGGCGGGAATCGAACCCAGCACCCCGTAGTTCAATAAAAATTAAAATATTTTGATCATAATAAAAATTAAAAACTGATTGATAGAAGATAGATTACAATGATATACAATAAACACTTTTTCCAAAACTGAACTCTGCAGAACCAGTAGGCATAGATGACGTTTGATTTTTTAATATTACACCAAGAGGCAAAGAGAGAGAAAGTGCGAAGCCCTGTTTTAAAGTGTTGTGAAGAAAGTGTTGGAGTACTTTTGAACATTTTATTGGATTTTGGAGGCTTTAAGACGTTTTTGATTATTTGAATTGTATTCAAAAGTTATATATAGCATCAAAATCGGATTGTTATCTTCATGAAGTTAAATAGAATGAAATAGGGCTTACGTTCTGAAGTAGGGCACTCTTTCAACGTTTTCAATAATTCACATTGCGATACGATTGGTGAAATAATAAATAATGTTGTCAATTCCACAAAAATTAAGTTTATTTTAAACCATACTCCCACTGAAGATGATGCCATGCTGGGCATTGAAACTTGAGTATGGTTTAAAATAAACATAATTTTTGTGGGATTGACAAAGTTTATTATTTTACCAATTCACCTCATTGTGGAGAAAAGTGTTAATTTCTAAAGAAAGTGTTTTTTTTTTTAAAATGCACATTGCTTTAACATCGTTTGTTCGTTTCCGTGTCTCGGTCTGACCACTTATTAATCTTGCAATCATGACTCAGTTGTTGAAGGATTCTCGAGCTAGTCCTTAGCATGCACAAATGATTCTTTATTGCTTTTAGTACCTCAATATCATGGGTACATCTTACATCGTTATCGTCCATGATGATAGTGAATTATTATAAAGAATATTTATAATGAATCTAATGAGTTATTGTCGTATATGAATTTCATAGCTATTTTCATGGAATAAAGTATGGGCCTAATCAAATGTAGTAAAGAAGTGCCTTTTCCAAAGACAATAAAACTTCAGCATGGTATCCTTATTGTGTCGTGTCTGTATTGATAGGAAAATTATCTGAGATAGTGTTATCATTTTCAAAGAATTTTTTCGATTGTTGGAGCTGCATTGTGTGCTTGGAGCACACTTTCGGCTGTCTGTAATTTGATTTCACACTACATAATAGTATTACAATGCTACTATAGTATACACAGATCAGGTATTGTATCCAGATAATGTGTAGGCCTATTACACAGGTATTGACAAGTATTACACACTTGTCAATAAGGAAGAACAAGTACGGAAGAAATAGTTGTCAACACATGAGGAACACGTGTGGAACAAGCAGCAAGGAAGCTACTTGCTGGCCAGTAATTGGAACTGTGGCATTGCAGCGGAAATTCGATCCGACCAAACAGAAAAAGAAACAAGATAACGCAGTGAGAGCTGTAATGAAGCTAATTTTACTTTCGTTGTAGCGAAAGACAAGATAAAAGAAACGGAGAAGGATTTTTTTGTTGAGGCGAGCAGTAGTAATCACATCCATGAAAGTGAAAATGCTTGCAAGAAAGTGAATGGCGGGAAGGATCAGCTGTTACATTTGGCGCCATTTCTCAATGCGCGCGCATTTTTTGCCGCCCTTGGAAAGCAACCTACCGGCTTTCCTCATCATCATTATCAACTATTATCTTACAAATCGAAAGAAATGTTTCGTTCCAACCGGATGTAACCGCTTATTCGATTATACTGTCATTTGGCATAATAGGAGAAATTTCGTAAGAGCATAATTTTTTTGTCCCGCTGCAGAATGTGCTCCCTAGAGTTTATTCAAATCTCCGAATTGAATCTGCACTAGTTTATTCTTCATTAAGGTCGATAGTTTAGTTTCTCTTTGTTTTGCAATCTAAATCATAATGAGTTTCGCTAATCATAAACTTTTTCAATCAACCAATATTTGAAAGAAATCGTACTAAACATCGTTCAACTCCAATTCTACTGTGAGTTATACAGTAATAGAATTTGGCGATCAATCAACAATATTAAAATGAGTATTAAATTTATTTTGTTCGTCAATGTTTCAAGGTGTTTTTTATTCAATAGGATTGAATTTTTGTGACAAATTGTGACAATGCCCAATTATCAAAACAATTTCAAATCCTCCTCTTTCTCATTAAAAAGTGACTGACTCTTAAGACAGAGCTTGGCGTGCGTTTTTTATAGAATAATTACAAAAACGCTCGTAAACACTCTCCAACATTTTGGAAAGCATTCGACTGTCCTAACACAAAGTACCGTTACACGAATGTAAATCATTACTGTCGAAGAAAGTGGAAAAATCATAAAACATTTACGGTAAAAAGCGATTCAATATTATGAACACTTTTCTCGTTTATGATAATGATTTAGCGCTGTTGTCTGCTATGCTTTTTTTCGTTTATGATGATAATAATGATTCGAGCGTTCTTGTCAGTTGTTTAAGAACACCTGGGTGGTGTATTGTTGGTTTGGTGTTTTAAAGCATTTTTGAACTAATCAGCTGTTCGTGACAAGTTCCAGGAGTGCCAACAGAACAAAGCGAGTCGATTGGGAGCATGGCCTGGAAGTGATCATGATGATAATTTACCAGCGGGTTGTCCGTTAGGAGGTTAGAAGGCGCCTTCTCTTCTCTCAGATGCCAGCCAACTCTGTCGCTCCGAATGAAAGTGAAACCGTTGATCTTCCACTATACCGACGACCTTCGATAACGGTGCTTTCTCTTTCTTTTTCCTCCTTCATCAAGAACCGAAGATCAATTCGGTGTATTGTCTTGTGAAGTGATGAGTTATTACCAAGAAACGGATACAACAAGTAAATGCTCCGCGCTGAATTATTAAGTCTTGGGAGCAGATTCCGTCTTTCCGCCTTTTGGAGGAGACGTTCAGCCGCCGGTCACCAAGCTACTTTAGTAGCTGCTAACGTGATAGCTGCTACCCGTTAGCAGCTACCCGTCAGCTATGACCATCAATTAACTTGTAATTTACAATGTACTCGATAATTAAAGCTTTGGACTTCGTATCAAACTTTCGACTTGATAAATTGTATAAAAGAAACTCAGCAATAAACACCAAAACTTCCCCAGTAAGATCCTCATAAGATACTAATTTTGCTTTAATTTCGATGGTTGTAATTTAAATTGGTCGATATTCAGAGATATGAACTTCATCTTAAACTCTTGACTACAGCAAATTCAGCTGAATTCAGTTAAATGTACCAAATAAAATCCTCATTAGTTAAGATTTTTGTTATAATTTAGATAAAATAAAACACTAAACATCTTCTACAAATAATTTAGATAGTTATAATTTCAATTAGTTATAATTTCAGAATTTAAACTTTGCCTTAAACTCTTGAATTCAACTAATTGTTTAGAAAAATCTCACTTTTGAACATCAAATAAAACTTCCTGGATAAGACCCTATTTGGATACGAATTTGATTTCGTGTTTTGCTTCAAGGATTATTAACATTTTTACCCAGGCCAGTGACGGTTCCAGACTAGAAAATCTGGGCAAGAGAGTAAAAAAAGGAGAGAGAAAAAAAGGGCAAGGGAGTAAAGGCTAAAGTACCAAAATATGGTATGTGAATGGACAGGGCGATGAGAAGTGCACTGAAAATGTAGGACACTTAGGCCTTCTTGGAGGGAGAAGGTTCAGTAAGTCAATATTAATAACCTATACATTTTTTTGGACAACACTTTAGTAAATACGATGGTATTCAGAAAAAGCATTTGAAAAAATTTCAATTAAAACTGGAGGAGCAGCTGCCCATGGCAAAAACCGCCACTGACCTAGGCTCACCTGATTTTGAACAGATTTTCACAACACCAACAACTTGTTGAACATTGAATATAGGATATTCCTGTGGTACGTTTGACAAGGATGCAATAACCCAGCATGATATGTCCGACGATGAGAAAGTCTAATGAATATCCTGTCAATTGCATTTGAGACCTTTCGGAGTCCTCAGAATCCTAGGCTAATGCAGTATAATGGCTCATATTTTGTACTCATTATGCATGTATCGGTTCATTTCTACTAACTCTCACTAGATGACAGTAATTGGACGAATGATTAGATGACTTGCCATCGCTAACCTAACAGCTGCTACATGCAATCCTGGGGTCGTCGTAAAGCAGTGAAATAGCTTGGCTTTCTATGACCCATCGAAGTTCTGGGCTAATGAATTATTTCTAAAAAACAACTATCAATGCAGGCAAATTCGTTATAAGAATTGACTCTTAGGCTAGGCGTACACCGGTTAGTCAAGACAAGACAAGACGACATTATTCACGTTTAGTCACAGTACTTCACATAGTTGCTTATGAAGCAACACAAACTGATTAGTCATTGCATCGGTGTGCCGCAAGCGGCTGTAATTACTGTGACTAAAGTGTGTATCATCTTGTCTTGATCTGTAATTACGCCTAACCTAAACCAGATGCACAAAAGTAGTTCATGTTCGATTAGGCCTACTCATGAAAAGAAAACGTGTTAATTGGAGATTAAGCTTGACTGACCTTTAAGAAACTGACACATATAATAGGAAAATATCGCTTGTTGTGGAGTTGGAATTACAGAGTTACAGAGTTACAAACACTGCAGCTGGAATTCAAAAAAATTATAGGAAAGTCTGATCGATTGGGATCTTATTCCTTGGCTCAAACCCTACGGCCTGATTGAATCTTTTGTATTTCATTGGATGTAAAGAAAAATAAATCACAATAATGAAAAGGTATCTCTGATAATACTATTTAATTGTTCCTAAATCTAGAATTTTCAGAGGAATTCTCATGACAATATACTTATTGAATACTTTAAAAAGTACCTTGTAAATAACTGATAAATTAAATAACTAATTCAATACTTTGAAAGTATTGAATACTTTTAAAAAGTAACATCTATTTTACCGTTGTAAAATAGGCGTTGTAAAATATCGGTTACTCGTGGAATTATCAAATAAGTCAAATCACGGACTCTAAAGAGAGTGCTTGGATAAAAAAAACTCTTTTGTTATCTGCTTAATAATACTCGTAATAATATCACTTAAACGGTGGATCAAACTCATATTACAACTACTATGTTCCTTAAACGTGACTGAACTCATATTAGAACTACCATGCTCCTTAAACACGACTAAACTCATATTAGAACTACTATGTTCCGTAAACGTGACCGAACTCATATTACAACTACCATGCTCCTTAAACATGACTAAACTCATATTAGAACTACCATGTTCCTTAAACATGACTAACGGCCAGAATAAACTACCCATTTAGGTTTGTCCACTAATAAAAATCAACGAATTTCTCAATTTGAAAATGGTAATATTGTTGACAAAGCTCTAGAATGTATTGAGAATTAAAGAAGTATCTACTTTTCAAGTACATGTTCGGCATGTTTAAATTCTCCTCAAGGAAATCAAACAATATTTGTTTATAATGAGGACAGATAAATAAAGATAGTGCGGAAAAGATTCTGTAGAAATCCATGTATTGTGGTGTTGCATAATCTGCTCCCTCCAAGACATGAGTGCCATATGACCTTGAAAATTGCCCGAGTAACGGACTCGATCCGATGTGACCTACAACTGCCTATCAGCTGATCGTAAGCAACTGCGTTCTTAGGACCTGTTGATTCGAAATGCTTTGAGGATTGAATTGATTTGGAAGGAGATATTCTAGTTCTAGAGAATTATTGATAGGTTTCATCCTCATACAGAATCAATCTGGTTGATTGGAAGGAGATATATTATAATCAGTCTCCATACTACACAAAGATATGGGATCAACAACAAACATTATATTAATATAGTTTTCATTAACATAGTTAAAATATCTTTTGACCGTCTTCCAAGCTGGATTTGGAAGTGTAGAATTTGTATGGATAGTAAAATAATTCGAAAGTATATTTAAATGGTTGATTAATACGGAATAAACAAGAATTTTGTATACTATCCATGAGTAATTATTGTTCCAATTCTTTCCTCACTGTTCCAAAATAAACAAAACTGTTTTCATGAAAAATATCAAAATATTGTTCACTCGATTCTGGTAGCAAAATGCTCCCCACATTACTGAGCAGACAGTCACGTATTCTTCATGAAGAGTGTTTCTGTACTATAAACCTAGATACTTGTCATAACTGAATGACTAATGCACTGTGGCCTCACACTTTCTGAATACACGTATGCACTGTCATGCTAAAGCATGATGATGTGGAAGGAATTCATAACTATCAGTCGTACTGATAAGAAGTTCTCGAATATTCCAAGTGAAATTTTTGGGATTTCATGTGTTTGAAGGATAAGTGTTCCAAGTTTGTCCTCAAATTTTATTTTAATTTATTTATTTATGCAATCACAAAACTATGCTGAGCCTGTATTCTCCTGTACTCTCCCGAATTTTTATCAGTAACAGTCCAAAACAAAGTTATATTGTATTTTCACACACTTCACACAATAATTTCTGGTCCAGGAATACTGGGTAATTTTTAACAATTTTTGAATTTAGTAAAGTTTTCAATATCGCGAATGTTGGAGGATAATGGAGATACAGCAGTAGTTGTTCTAAATTTTTTTAGTATATTTAACTTTCAATTTAAAGATTAAATTTAAACTCTTCCTGCATTCATTCTGACTTTAAAGTCAAATTATTCATGTGTATTCCAAACCAAGTCACCTTCAAATGTTTAAAAATTACTAGTATGATGTTGGTCACGTGAAATAATCTGTCTAGACACTTTGAACTTGAACATAGCCGGTAGCATTGTACTTAATTGCAGCCAGAATTAGTCCAGTGTCGAGTTAATTGAACAGCACGAGCTGAACTGAGACATTCGGTGAACTAAACTATCTACTTTGTTTACTTGCCTGGGGAAAGCTTTTTCCTAAGATGTTTTCACTTCACGCCAGTCAGGAGAGTGTCGAATGGTCCTGATCGATTCTAAAAAGCGCCTGAAAGCTCCCCGGAGAAGAAATGCCATAAAAGCTGAACAAACCAATAGCTTTTCTCATTCCTATTCAATGTGCGTGATCATGGCAATCTTCTTTCTTTTTTTAAAAACTACAGCAGTAGTTGTTCTCTCTGAAACAATACGGTTATACGAGGATTGTCGTGTCTTCTTCGTGCCCTTTCTTGTATATCACGTTGTTCAGCTTCTGACTGAATAATTAATTCCTGCCAGAAGATGTAGATCGCTCCCAAAAAAGGACACAGGAAGGAAGCCTTAGGATAGAAAAAAGAAGGAACTTTCTCCAAGTCGTATGTGTATGTGTGTGTTCAAACCAAGCCAGGGTCACCTTTCGATTGTTCGGTCAGATTTACCTAGCCTACTCCGGCATGCTGATGCGATGCCATTCAATCCACTTTTAATGTCATTGTCTGTAAATCGACCAGTGAAAGAACAAACACCTTCTCTCCAAATCTTCTCTCTCTATCACTACTATCTGTCTACCTCCAATTCTTTCTCCTTCTATCACTAACTACTGTCTATCTCAGCTGGAAACATCCAAGCCAGTCATTGTCGGGAAAGGAAAAGTACTCTTACTTTCTAATAAATTATTCAATCTTCGATCATTCGATTGATCGATCGTTCTAGCATCAAACAAGTTCGATAACCACATAAAAACTTGTGGATTGGTAATCTGTTATTCTGGAATTGAGCAATGCCTTTAATCGAGTTTTCATGGCGAGTTCCTTTTAGAAATGACATAAGATTATTTGTTGGTACTCTCGTTAACTTGTTGCTGAGTAATTGGAGATAGCTCAATCATCATACATCTCTATAGTCAACATAGAAATAAAAAGCGTTTCGACCTAACTGAATTGATAACTCAATCACTACAAACTCAATCAAGTTATAGTTGATAAAGAATAATGCTAAGGCCTCATCGAATAATACTTTCTGCATTTGTGTTTTGGGTAGAGTGGATATTACTCTCCAAACTTCGCTACGTCAGAAAAATAAAGAAGTCATTCATTTCATCAAGTAACCAAATACATAAATTTTCTGCTAAGGGTGATGCCCACATAAGCTTTAAGCTTGTGCGTGAGTAATGGGAAGGATGATGCTGAGATATGATAACTTATCGCCATTTTTTCATTCAGCACCCAATGTTTCAGACAAAGAAGCATCAAATATGAATACTTTAGTTGTGCAATAAAGACAGTTTCCTACTGCAGTTCTCAAATTGTAAAGGAAAATAAATTTGGAATAAATTCACATTCACGGTTAAACTGTCAATGATAAGCTGTAATAGGAATATTGTAAACTGTTCATAAATACAGTAATCACAAATGCAAGAATCGAACTTGGGTTGTTTGGAATGATAGTATTCCTCTGAAATTTAGCTATGTTTGAGCTTCATATAACGATTGTAATAAATAATGCAATAACGATGCGTTATTCACAGACTAGCACTTATCTAGCGTTCATTGTTGACTAGACTTCAGAACAGGCATAACCCCAACAATATCCACAGACAAATATTACAGTGAAAGTGATACTTGAATACAAATATTCGGAAGAGATAGCTTTGTTTTGCCGGCATGAATTATTTATTATTGTAAGAGACTTCAAGTTGCTAGTGGAATGCAAAAATGTATTATTATTATTTATCACGCACCTTTTATTTGTTTGCAATGGGACTCACTCGGGATCGAAATTATATACGTCAATGTCTAGAAAGCTCTATTAAGATTATACAAAGGTACTGGTATTTCATACGATAGAAGAAAGTTGAAGTTAGCCTATATGCCTAAGAGGTTTTTCATAAATAACATTAGAATTCCCTAGAGAAATGTTATACAATCGATTGTATTCGATTTATTGTAATTTATTTATTATTTATTGTATTTTATTGTAATCGATTGCATTGGCATGCTTGATAGCCAATTAAGTTTGACCGAGAAATGGCATTATTTGACGGAACTCAATGTGGATTAAGTTTAATATGTTCTGACAAATATCGTCATTTCATGAAGGTTGAATTTGAATAGGTCTCTTAACGAGGTGATTTTTGCAATGCGCGGGGGAAGGGGGTCAAACCGAGTTTTCTCTTCCGGACGTTATTTTCCAACCGATAATCATGAAAATGGTACCAAATTTTTCAGAAATATCTCTAGAATTGTTGTACAACCTTGAAAGTTCGATTTTTCACCTCTGAAATGGCAATACAAGTCGATGAATATGGAGAAAATTCCACTCAATTTAATCTCAAATAGAAAATTTCTATAAGTGATAAAATTACAGTAGAAATTCTTGCAATGTTCATCTTTAATTTAAGACCATCCACTTATTTCCAGCTTCAAAAATCGTGACCGAAGGAGTAAACTACGGAAAGCCAGTTTTAATGCTTTTTCCAATGGTATTAAGGCCTCTTAAAAGTCGTACTTCACAGATTTCACAGACTTTGACTTCTCAGCTCTTCAGATTTTTTGATTTACAGGTTTTTCTTTCTAGAAACCGTTTCCAGCTAAGTTTAGCTGTACAGTCGAGTTTTCAGTCAAATGTCTCATCCAATAAATATTTTACAAAATATCAAGAAAAATATTTTCAGTCGAAGTTTCATGTAATAAATATTTCAGTCAAAGTTTCATCCAATAAATATGTTACAAAATATTAAGTAAATGTTTTCAGTCAAAGTTTCATCCAACAAATATTTAACAAAATATTGAGAAATGATTTACGAGTATAGGAAATTACTTACCATAATCAGAGTTGGCTCCGGGAAGTGTAACAAGCAGGACACACACCGCGAACACGAATGTGATGAAAGCTGCCGGCTTTTTCGTAGCGCTGAAAAGTTTCTTTCGCAAAAATTCATTTGAGTTTCCGTTGCCGAATAACTGCTGCCGGAAGAAACACATCGTTTTTTGCACCGGCTCTTCTTCATTATTCAGCACAACCGCTGAAGAACAGTTCGATACTTAATCGTCCCAAGACGTTTAAGTATAATCGTTTGTCGACATATTTGTTCACTACAAATTCGTCGAACTATTATTGTCACTGATTAATTGTCAGTAACTCAAATTTAGTCGGAAAAAACGTCATTGAGGCTGCGAGAGCTCAAATACTGAAACATTGAAGGTGTTATTTACTAAAAAGGCAGTTAATTGTTCTTGATACTTGAAGAATAGCTCTACCTCTCAATAATCAAACTGTTAGAGATGAATTTATCTTAATAGAATTTGGAGTCTTTCAATTATATTTAAATTATAATATTCAAAATGATTCATTTATTAGAAATTACTCTCAATTTCAATAATAAAGATGGATGATGTTCATTCATGACTAAATTTGAAAAAGTGAATCACTTGGGATAAAACTAAGAATGAAGAGTCTTGATTGGGAGCTAGAGTAATATCAACGGTGATTATGAATAGATCTGGTTAATAGACGATGATTATGAATAACGATACGCTGGTGATGATGATATTTTCATTGTTATAATACTGTATTAATGAAAATGAATTGTAGTTCATTACAAAACTCGAATACAAAGTATTCGAATATTTTCAATTTAATCAACTCCTAACCAGGAGCAAATTTATAAGATTGCATTGAATTTACAAATTTCAGACTGAACGTCTGATGGTCTAAGTCTAAGCATTCAATTGCTAGACAATTATTTAAATTCTAATAGAATTTCTTTCAAAAGTGCTTACAAAGATATAAAAAATTATAAAATTATTATGACAGGAAATAATTTACTTGACAACAATTGTGTGTGAATGTAATATCTTCGTAAGTTTACTACAGTACTTCATCATTCTCAATCAAGGAACTCAAGGTACTTCATCAAGGAACTCTAATCGAGAGGTGCTTACTTGTGAGCTGCATCACTCAAGAGGGTGCTTAATCAATAATTGACCCAATAATTATCTTAAGGAGATATTAGATTGGCATTACAAATCTCAATACAGTACCTAGTGGAGTAATGTAAATTAAATGAATATATTCAAGTACAAGGATTATTATACATATTACAGACTTCAATGAACCTAAGATTGAATATTGTGGTTGAACTCACTCAATTCGAACGGTTTTTATAAGCACGGTTAATATAATCGGCTAATACGAATCACGTGATGACCGATTACGCTTTTTGCTTGTAGATAGTGAACGTGAAATACACTCCATGATAGTAATTAATACAACGAATCTAATTGGTATTGAACTTGAAAATTATCTTTTAAGACAATCAAGAGTATAATTTTAGAATTATTTTAAACCGCAATCACTGATTAACTTCGCGTCGGATCACTTTTGTAACGGTTCAGATCAGCTGTTATTGGTTTTCGCGCGCTTTCCGGAGCGTTGTTGTTGTTGATGATGTAGTTGGTTAACAGCGAAAGTCTGAAACCGAAATGCATGGAAGTGATCATTTACGATCGGTTTTCTCTGGCGCGAGTCGATGCTGCAGTGAAACGGAAGGGGCGATCCTCACTCGGCCGCTCGCTCATCTCAATTGTTCCGATACGAATACGTCACAAGGAGAGGGTGGAAGGAGGGGAGAGTTAGGAGAGAAGAGTATCGAAGATGACCAAGGAGTGAAAGAGTGGAGTGAAAAGGAAGAGTGGCAGAGGCGATGATCCATGCTAGATACCCAAATACGACAGTCGAAACAAACATTCTTGTGGTGGGAGTTTTTTAACCCACATTCGAATACGTATGTACAGTAGATAATGTTAGTTGTCTGTTGAAAAATGTGTCCACAATACGATAAAGTGTGGAATGTGTAATACAACAACAGCTATTCAATAGAAGAATGTTCGACAGAAATTATGCTGAGCTGAAATGAGTGGAAATGGAATGTTGGAGAAAACAATGGTTGTAAAACGATGTGAGGAATGGAATGTTTTTAATACTCACATGTTTCGTAAGGCCTGTATACTCTGTTCCATGGAATATAATGAAGCGAATATATAGACAATCTCCGGCTCCCGGCGAGTCTCCGGGTTAACCGAGCCTGTCAATCAAAAATAACAAACATGAATGAAGGTCTTGATGGTGAGTGATTACGGGGAAGAGGTTATCTCAGAAGACGATCAAATACTTTTCCAAGAAATAATATGTTCCTATATGCTTACAGATCTATAATTATGGTTATTGTATTTTCGCTTCCAATGAGTTTTGATCAAAGACTTTTCCAAGGAATAATATGTTTATATGCTTACAGGTCTATAATTATGGTTATTGTATTTTCGCTTCCAATAAACCAGTTTTGTAACCTTTCACGGGGTTTTACGTCTTTTTATTAGCATAACTTAAAACTTTTAAACTTCGTATTATCCGAGTTTTCCCGTAACCGACGTCGTTCCAGTCCCAATTACCTCGGATAATCGGGAGTCTACTGTATTCATAATTCCCTTAAATCTACTGTATGAAATTTATGTTTGAGGCATTGAAAGAGATGATGAGATATCAAAGGTACAGTCCTTCCCAGGGCAGGATAGGATATTGGAACATTTTATTAGGATATCAACCATTTTCTAGTAGTTGAGATTGAAAGTCGATTGATTTGGAGCCCTCAAGAAAATTTCTAGAAAATCCTTGACTTTTATTCCTGCAGGGGGTTTAAAGATGCTCGCAAATTACGAGAGTTTAAGGAGTTTTACTGCACTGCAAGTTCTTATTTTACATGGACTGTGTATAATCACGTTTGATAGACGATACCAAGTTCACTAATCTAAGATCATCGCAAATTTATTATTATCATTTTTGCTGAAGGGTAATAAGGGTACCTCAACCCTTATATAAGGGATAATATGTACAGTATCAGGAGAAACTTGCCCTGTACCTCTGCAAGTTTTCAACTTTGATAAGGAAAGTTTGAAATAAAATAGAAAGTTTACTTACTTACCCATACAATAGAAATATACAATGAAGTTCGAAGAGTTTTAAATTTTAAATAGTTTCTGGAATCCCAGAGGGGAATCGGCGTCATCGAAAATTCCTTATACTATTTCGATAAAAATATTTAAGAAAACTAGAAATCCACTGACCTCGGTTCATTTTATGGGAATACTTGAAGTCTTTGTTATGTTTATGAAGTTTTATCGGTAGCTTCTAAAAAAGGCTTTGACGAGAATACCAGGGCCTCCAGATAGAAGTATCATAAAAATAACCAAATGACGAAGTTTTTATAGAAATAATTGATGTTGTATAATGATAACAGATAAATTTACTGATTTGGTTATTAAATCATATTCTTTAATTGGGTAACACCAATTGCTCTTTCCTTTTAATTCAGAATAATTATTGGAGTTTATTTAAGAATATTGAATTATATGAATAATGTGTTTTGGTGAGATATTTTTCTTGAACACTGTAGAGAGTGACCCTGAACCCAACTCTTTCTGCAATGTTTTTTTGTCACTATTGTATATAAAAACCCCTGCATGAAACATTTATGTGAACTATGTTTCAAATAACAAAACTAGAAACTACTTATTAACATTCAAAACATAATAGGGGTTGAAAATTCATAAATTATTTTTGTAAAGATGGAAGGAAATGAGATATTGCAACTATACAGTTGCTGTTAAATCATAATAATTAAATTTTTGTTTTTCCCTGTAGCCTACATTGTTTTTCTTCAATTTTTATATCGCTACTTTATTGTCTTTCATTGATTTGTCATGTTTTACATACGGTACATACTAAGGATGTCTGGTAACACTTCTGTAAATAATGTTTCAATAATTTTATCGGAAATTGTATCAACAATCAACAATTATTCAAATTAGCAACAATAAATTACATACTCTTCGTCTTCGTTATTGTATTACACTGTACCGGTACTATTTTAAATAGGATATTTACATCTTACAATTTCTACAAAAAAAAAGTTGTAACACTTCTTGTTGCTGTAGTAACTGTATAAAGTTAAACAATTCAATGCATTCTGTCGGTGAATCAGGGAACTATCACTTCCCAAGAGAAATGTAGTTATGTTCCAGTGCAATCTACTATACACAGTACTGTATAGCAAACATTGGAGGACTTGAAAAACGCAGATACTTCTGCTTTTTATTTAAAAAATGAATAAATATAGTCGATTCTCAAAGATAAATTAATGATTGAATTTAAAAAATAAATAAATATAGACGATTCTCGAAGATAAATTAATGATTGAACGATTCATCTTGAATTAAGAAATTATTTTACTTTCAAGAAGTATTTTCTGCTTACTATTCTCCAATATGTTTGAAACCATCCCTTGTAAGTACCGGTATGACATTGAACCATTCAAATAGTATAATTATTACTATTAAATCAATATTTGGATACTTAGAATGTACATGTAGAGTTAATTCAGTAGATAAACTCTTTCATGTTAGGTGATTTCATGTTACTGTATCTCTTCCATCATCGTAGGATCAGACGGTTTTTATAAAGAAAGAAACATCTTCATAAAGCACAAAAAATGAGGGCCTGAGCCTGAGATGTGGGATGTATGCAGCACAATAGAAAAAATTATATATAGCATGTTTATATTCTCTTTGACCCTACTTAGAGTTTTTATATATTTTTAAAATTTTAAAAGTTTATAAGAAAATTTTCTGACAATAATCTGGCTCTACAGACTACTGTGAACTTTTGTACCTTTTCCTGCAATACATATTGTGGCAGAGCTGGAATAAAATTTATTAAACTGAAACGTAAAAATTGTTCAATTAAATTGGGACCACCTTCCATCCCCATACAGGCATTTCCATAGATTGTTAAGTTGTTATTTTGTTTCAGCAAAACCATTCTTCTTTGCTTTAATCATTCAGTAGTCATCACAGGTTTTAGAACCTTTATTCTTATATTTTGAGTACTAGTGGTTAATTTATAATGATAAGTGGATTGATACTCACAGTAGGCTACCTGTAAAGATTCGTAATCATTATAAAGTAGCTTACTCTAATGAGTTGTTTTAATTCTATACTTTTTATAGATAGCAGTTGTCCAAGTCTAGTTCTGAATCAATTCAAGGTGAATTTTTATTGATTATAAAATGCCATTAATTGTAACTAAAATTACCACTATGTAAAACACTCACTTGACTCAGAAATGTTGTGGAACTTCTCCATATTAGGTGAATGAATAAAACAAATTTTGTCTATTCCACATTCAATGTGGAATAGACAAAATAGACAATAGACAAAATTTGTTTTATTCATTCACTTACCACTTGTAATTATTTTCAACTGTGAATAAACAAGTTTTACTTTCTGACTGAAATGATATTACAATTCTAATAAAATTAATATAATTTTATCACCAATTACTATTAACACTATCATAATGTATAATAAATTTTCAATTATGATTTTATTTGATAAATATTTTATTCTATTAGACTAAGCAAATATTGCTATTAGTTTTGGAAAATCATATTCTTATTTTAAGTAAGCCGAGGATTCATATTTTTACAGCATGATTTTTTCAAATTAGATTGGTCAATGAACAACCCACTAAATGTTGTTTGTCAGAAAATGGGTGAGATTGTTGATTGTTAAGCAATATAAAAACTCCTCAAATAGCAGATTTAATTCAGTGACCGTCAAACGGATTTGGTGTAGTAACTATTTGAAAACAAAGCCATAGGTATCAAAGTCTAGCTGAATTAATTATGCGTCACAGACGCCGTGTAAAATCGATTTGTGCGTTTTTCTTGCGTTCTGATCTAAGACAGTTAAAGCTGCTGGCTGCAACTGACCGCCTGAGAAGAAAATCCCTCCAAGTCGCACAGTGCAACTATGTTAAAATTTCCTTTGTTTACTTTTTATTGTCTATTGATTTGGGTTGAGTAATGTAATTGGATTTGTGACCCATAAGGAGTGGGTGAGACATTTGTATTGATTGGTTCAATGACTACTGGCATACCTTCTCCAATTTAAGGATACTTTTATTTGTAGTACGGATACCAGGTATTTTTTTCTGAGGGTGATGCCCACATGAGCTCTAAGCTTGTGCGTGGGTAATGATGATGAGAGATGACGACTGTTTTTAGGCACACAATATTCTACCGGTGTTATCAAATCATTTCATCGAAGTTGAATGACACTTGCGGTCAGTTATCAGTGCTGCATCAGCATCATTGTTGTCAGTTGACATATCACTTTCTACAGCGTATCTGAAACATGATCAGTATCCAATTATTATCAGCTGTGGACAGCGCGTACTCAACTCATGAGTTTCACTTCCTTCACTTCTTGGCGAATTGTGGTTGCATTTCTCAACGGTGAATGCACCTTGCTAGGAAAATAAGGAGTAAAAATATACATGTTATAAAGAGACTGCATGCTGATTCAATTCCTGACCCTATGGTGCATAGAGCAATACAATTCACGTGGGTCATGCAAAGCATACAATGGATAACAATTCGTCATAGACTACGGTACTTTGAGGATGTTTGGTGACAATACTTGAAGTCTCAAATTCAGATTCTATGTAATGCATGAATTGAAAACATCATTCTTCGTGCAGAAAATTCACATTATTATAGAGAATTTTTTGTGTTATTGATGTAGTTGAGCAAACATCATTTTGATAGATATTCTTTGAGATAGTTGAATAGTTATGGTACAGCTATGGAATAATACCGTACTTTAAAAACGGAATTTATTATTTATCAGATGTATTTATTTATCTTATTATTGGATCTACCTTATTGGATTATCATTGGATTACCTTATCATGTATTTACCTTATAATCGGATGTATTTACCTTTAGTGTAAACGGGTTTTTTCAAATTGGCCATGTGAGGTTTTGGAAATATCCTCCAAATGTTTTTAGTACCAGTAATCATTAGAAGTCCCTTATTACATTCACCTATTTTATTTTGTAGAGATTAGTTTGATGTAGGATACTACAACAAAACTTCAATTATTGGATAAATGCATCCTGAAAAATAATATTTTCCATTACCTATAAATTCCACTTATGTATAAATAGGATAACTTTCCAAGTTATTCCATCAGCATATCTTATACTCTTCATCTTATACTCATATCCTATTAATAAACTCTTTTATAATAGTGTAAATAATGTAATTGATTATTCTTACCGTGTAATAAATTCTTGCTTTTTTCTTCTATATCTCATGATATAGATAAGCTATATTCTGTATATATTTTGGAATTTTTTATATATTAAACAGGTGTAGAATCAACAATATATTCAGGGGTCTGTTTCATAGACGTTAGAAGTCCTGTAACGATGGAAAAAGGCAGACTCAAACCAGTCTTATGAGTTTATTTGTCAGTTCCCCGTCCTATCAATGTCTAGTGTGTGTCCGTCTTTTTCCTCTTTTACATTACTTCTAAATCTTTGTAAAACATGATCCAGGTGCTTCTTTCAGAAAATCTTTTTGAACAGGTAATATAATATAGGATGAGCAGTTGATTTCACACTTGAATTCATACTGAAACTACTGTAATTTGTGTGAATGTCATTGGAGATTCTCCTCTATTATGAGTTTTAAAATGAAATTCCCTGCATACGGACAAATCATCCATGCAGGGAATATATTCATATAATACTGTAACAGTTACATTGTAATAATCTGTTTCTCCATTGAAGAATAAATTATAGTGCTTTTCATCTTTAAAGGCAACTGGCCAGCTTGGTGCTTTATCCGATTGGAATGCCCGGCAATGTTGTCATATTGTGTGCTGTTCAATCATCGGTGCAAGTATGCGCGCATTAAACCGAAATTTCAGTCTGATATCACAACTCGGTGAGTTAACTTATAAGTAAGTTATAAATCATAACTTGGATGATTTACAAGTAGAGGAAATGATCAGAAATTAAACATCTGTTCATCACTATTATAGAAGTGTGCGTATTGGCAACGTTGCAGCCGTGTGATTGGCTGGCTTGGAAAGTTGTGGGGTATAGCAGGATCCATTTAACATGTCAGAAATCAGCTGTTTCAGTAATAATTAAACAGTGATTTCGACACAATAATCAAATGGCTTAAAAGTCTTAAATACCTTTAAAGTCTTTAAAAGACCTTTTTATTGCTCTTTGAAACAGCTGATTTCTGACAAGTTGAAAGGATCCTGCTATACTATTTTTGTATTCAGATGTCTTCAAGGATGAAAAGCACTAAAAATTTGAAAATACATGTTCTAGAGACTGGATCCAGGATAAAACTGGCAACATTGGTCAGCTGACGATCAGCCGCCAGACAGTTACTTGGTCAGCGAGGGGGGAGGGGAGTTTGATGACGCAACAGCAACTGAAAAAGCTCAGCTCAGCTGCTGAACTGCACTGCTGCCACTGCACCATGCTACTCGATACCGTGCTATCAGACTCCCATTCTCTGTCTCCGTTTTCTCTCCCATTTTTCCATCGTGATCGAAGGCAAGTGGAACGGAACGGTCTCTAAAGGTGCGAGCAGCAACGCGCAAGAGAGGATGGAGTGAGGGCGAGGATTGGGCAGAGGAGGGGGGTGGTAGTCTGGTCGCACTTTTCCGGATCGTCACTCCAGGGATCAGCCATCTTGATCGATGCGTCCATCAATGTCCCAGATTCACTTCACTGCTACTATGTTGCATTTCACAATAATACGACCAAATTTTGGTTTGAATCTGTTTTGTTCTCTTCTTGAGAAAACAAAAAGGGATAGAGCAAGAATATTGAATAAGACAAAATTGTGGTTTGAATCTGTTTTGTTCTCTTCTTGAGAAAACAAAAAGGGATAGAGCAAGAATATTGAATAAGACAAAATTGTGGTTTGAATCAAATTTGTTCTCTATTCCAGGGTGACTAAGAGGGATGGAAATCAAGTTATTCCATCCAAGTATTCAATTTATTCAAATTAAAGAGGAGTGAATGATTATGTAATTCTACAGGCCTATTGAGAGACATATGCTGAACAACTACAAAATAAAATGGTAGCATAGGTACCTTTTTTGCTTGTACCTTGTATTGTATTGTGTTTTTTGGGAAAACACAATACAAAATTCTCATAAAATGGGAATTAACACGATATTTTTACAAACAAAATAAAAAAAACAGGAAATCAGAGTAGAACGTTTCATTTTAGCCTATAATGGGGGACAAAAAACGCCACTTTTGTTGTAGTCTCATGATTCCTATGATTCCTATCATTTATTAAGATAATAGAACGTTTTTGAGGAGGAAATAGGTAAAGACATGCATAAAGCGGTCTCAAAGAATTTAAATAAATTGCTCTCCTAGCTTTTAATGTTGAACACTTGAGCTTCTAGCTTTATTAATTCCATCAACTCCCTACTGTTCTTTAGTTGTTCTTAGAAACAACTGATTACACAGTGCAAATAATATAAATTATTTGCTATTTATTCAGTCGTTTGTTTAGGAATCGCTATTACTTGTTCAATTTCAAATAAAAATAAGTTAATGATTGTTATCCTGTATTGAGTACAGTTCATTCATCTGAATAACCTACTAATCCATGACTATTGAATATCGAGAGCATAATCTTAATCTAATTACTTTTCAGGTCATATTTTATGGATATTGGATTATACAAGGTATCATGATATCCAGTAGCCTGTTTTTCATACTTGACTTCTTAAACAAAAGGAAAAGAGCAGTGACTCGTGGGAGGAAATTCCATCACGCTATGATACGCGAGTTAATTTTATCTTTTATGAGTTCTGCAGTCGACGCAAGAGAAGATGTTAACAATATAGTTTTCGAATTCAAATAACAGCACGCCAATTAGTTTTGCACTAGCCGTGGCGTTAATAATAGGGGGATAATGTTATTGTTTTGCAGACGAAGTGCAAATAGTATTATACACTGAAAATGAATAATTAATATTGTAAGTAATCAGTGATAGTTCCGGAAGTGAAGGAAGGGTGAAGCGTGTGTTAAAAGAAACGTAGCCTTCTGCATTTCCTTCAAACTTACAGGAGAAAATAAATAATATGGACTACCGTAACACAGGAAATCATGAGAATAATGATTGAATAAATAATATATACAATCAAATGAAAAATAAATTGCACTTCAAGAATTTACAAAGTTGTCTTTGAGAGCTAAAATAACTTGAGGTAAAAAAGATTGGTTCACTGTTATCTCAACCAAAAATACCCCTCACAAGGAGTTATTTCAATGTGCACTTGACAGGGACAAAAAAATTTACACAAGTTTAGTTTCAAAATTGACGAGATGAACAATCGTTTAAAAGTTTCAGCTAAAGGGATCTTTTAAACATTACAGGGCTATGTATTTCCAATCTTTTCTGATGAATTCCAGTAACCCATTTTATAGGACTCTTAGAATGATGAAATAACTTCTTATTTATCATTGCATTCAATTAAAGTTTGTAAAAATGGAATAACTAAAATGTACAGGTGAGTTACAACTAAAAAGTGTGAAGAAATGTTTGAGTTCAATAAAATTTATTACAAATTATGCATAATAAGCTCATTAAAAATAGTAAAAAATAGAGTAGAGCTTTTCATGCTTCAATGAAAACCATCACAATTAGACAAGTTAGTTGATGTATTTCAGTTTATGAAAAATCGAAATAATGGCTAGTCAGTTGACTGGTTCACTGGAAATTCAGAAAAGAAAACTAGTTAGGTATATGTTATTGTCTATGGAAAATAAATAATTGTAGGTACTTTACTCTAATATAAATAATAAAAAAGTGATAATAGTCTCGAATTAGTAGCGGTGAAGTGGATTGAGAAAATATTAGTGCATGAAGATGGAAGAAATAATTACTAATAGTTCTAATTAATTTATTTGTTAAATTAGAAATTTAATTCAACAAATTTAATTTGTTAAATGAACTATTAGTTCTAATTAATCACTAATAATAATTATTTGTGCAGCAATATCTTCATTGAATTTTTTAGTCACTAATAAATTCAATTGTTGTGGATCTATCTTCTTTTCTCACTTGATCAAATATAGACACTAAAATGAATGTACTCACAAATTACTGTGTTAATACTAATAATACTGTTATTAACTAATAGATACTAGAAAAATATACTTTTGTCCGATTGTGAAAAGTAGTCGGCAACCAGTTACTGCTGTTCTAGCCAGCTACTCAGTGGTTTCAGTTGAAGAAAAGCATACTTTTATTTCGTTCTTAATAGTAAGTTATTGATAACCAATACATTAAAAAACATTTCCAATCGATGGGTGCACTTTCACTATTCGCCAGTACTCGAGCACTGCTCTTGTTGTTAACATGTGCAGAACAAATTGCAGTCGTGTGCCGAAGCAAAACCACGCATGTTACTCATTTATCCAGAACAGCAAAACCGTTTTTCTATCACTTATTTCCAAATTATGTAAGGTAATGAGATTGCGCTCAGTCAATTACTTACAATCGACCTAGAACCGCTTTACAAAAAAAAGTGACACAAGATTAACTAACTCTCGGTGCCCTTTCAACACAGTCACAATAATGCGTTGTTGTTTTTTGGGTAATTTGCACCAAAACAGAGCAAATCTATCGGACACCTCTAGTAGTAGGCCGGGTCAAAATGAACAATAAAACGGTTTTGTGACGTTTTTTGACAGCGAAAAGACCTTCAAACATAAACGTCTATTACTTTACATACGCATGTTGCATGTCAAATATTTTTTGCAATATTTAAACGCAGCTATTGAAGAAAGCCAGAAGGACCTGAACTCTGAGTGCTTGTTTTAATTCTAAAATAATGATAAACTTTAGCAATCAATCATATATTTGCTTATAAATTCTGCAATGAAAGCTTCAGTAATGCTTAGATTAAAGCTTAAGTGAAGCTTAAATGAATAAAATTATTTATCAACTTAAAGGAAACCTTATAATAGTAATTCTATCGAACACTATTTCTTAAGCCTATCATGATTTTATATTTTCATATTTGAATTTATATAGGCCTAAGTAGTGATTGTTGAAAGAGAGCTATTTCACCTGTATCGAACTAGTTTGATAATTATTATGATACAGGCAATATTAAAATACTGAAATAAAATGTATTAAATACTTTAATAAAAATACAATATTTGAATTGATCAATATTGAAAATTGGGATTTAAATAGAAATACAATTTTCTACCCCTTTAATATTATAATTAAACGTTTTCAAACAATTGAAAAAAAATTACAAGAATAATTCTGTAGTTTGATAAGATATTCAATTATTTTCAAAAGGCTTCATTGTACTTGCTTTTAGATAACTTTACACCATAACGGGCTAACTCCATTGAATGCACAAATTGTGGTACAGCTCTACTACTATACTATACAGATAAGAATAATTGAAAAACTAACAGACATATTTGTGATAAATCAATCCTCACAAATTACAACAAAAGATGATTACCAAATTGGAACCACTCTGGAGCCAGTGATAATAAGTCGTAATGAAAAGCCCGTAATAAATGTTCTCAAAGCATTTTGATGGGCTTGAAGTAGCAATCAAAGAGACTAATTTAACGCTGCTCTTGGCCTGTTCAGAATAGGTACTATTGTAGTTTGGCATGGTTATCTAATATCACCAAGGCTCTATGGCGTTCCATTCATACCTCATCACACTGTATAGGGCTGCTGTAGCGTAAGCCAGACTTTTTTCTGCTATTTTCTTCATTTCAACTACTACTGTACTGTTATGTCATTGTCTCACTTCTATGTACAACGCTACTATATTCCAGTCGAAATCCAGCACCTTTTGCAATAATCGACTTTTGCGGACACTGGCAATCACTGATAAAAGATTATAGAGATAAGCTGCAGTCACCTTCAAGCTTGACTTGATCGAGTGGAGAATTCAATTCGATTATAATTCCAATCCATTGAAATTTTTTCTACTCCACATGTGAAACAATAGGAAATGGTGGTATTTGGAAACAGTGTTCAATTATTTGCAAGCCTCAATAAAATCCATGGTTCCGATAGGCATATAATCTCAAATTTGTTTTTTTCTGGTCATGTAGAACTGTTTCATAATGGAATCTGATTTAAAACGAAAGCCTACTCCCAAGATACAGACAACAGTGTTGTTTTAATTTGCAAATGGGTTTTAAAAGAAAATAATTCTTTAAATCTACTCTACAATGTTTTTAATTATCTGCACTGTGTGTGTAGGTAACGAAAAAACTAAAGAAAGCCTGCAACTGTAGATAGGGAGCTCTGATTTTAAAATCTATCTGTCTATTTTTTTTATTTGTTCTCAATCACTCTGTATAAATTTCCCATTGTCTTATTGAATTTTTTGAGCAAGTAAAATGAAAAAATTCTCTATTATTCTGAAGTAATGTATCCCTGTATCGTGGACTATCTTGTATTTTTATAAAATTACAATGAACCAAAAAAATAAGCCTGAATGATAGGCCTGAAAAATTAGACTTTAGGCTAGCGAAGTAAAAGTGAAGTAGAAGTGAATTAGTGAAGCTAATATTTCCTGGTTTCTTCCATGATGGTAGGCTATCTTATAACACATCCGAAGTAGTTTAATTTTCATGATAGAACATCATAAATAATAATAAGAAGGTATGTGCAGCCAGTATTAATCTTGATACTGATCAATCTTGATTCCATGGTCCAGTTGTTGCAAGTTACATTCGGACATAATTAATCAATCACCGTTTCAGTTATATCATTCATAATTAGGCTACAGCTTGTATAATAGGAAAAGCTGTAACTGAATTTCCAATCTTATAATCTTCAGTAATAAGTTTCTGGTCAGTCCGGTAACAATTCACTTTAATTGCATAATCGTAGAATGTCTTAGTTAGCAATAAAGTATTGTTTGTTAATAAATTTTTCTACTTCTTTTTATTGATAATAGTTTTCAACAAGTTTTGTTCTAAACTAAAATCATAATTTCATTTGATTCTTCACTTATTTTCACTCTGAAGCATGAAGAAGTGAAAGATAATACCTATTCCAGTAACAGTGAAAGTGAAAACTTCCAGGATGGCTCTTGAGTTATTGAGTTTATACGGTTTTATTGGCTATAATAGTACGGAAGATGGAAATGTAAAATAAGGGAGTAACTGGGACAGTAGTTTATGAATCATACAAATGCGTTCTTATCGAAAAATAATTCAATAAACTACTTCAATATAAACTAATAAAGCCCTATATCTTTTATCCAAAGCTATTTTTATTTCTATTTTCTGTTCATTATCTTATTATCTATCATCTTTTTTTATCTATTTTTATTTAAAGCCAAATCCTCTTGCTAGCCAACTATTCTACTTTATATTATTATGATTCCCAATAATTCTACTTTAATTTTTATTCAAGAAGCTTCGCAATATTTCAATGATTTGAATTAGCATAAGTTCCAACTAATCAATGGATGATTTCATTTCAGAGATTGAAATGAATGTCCATTAGATTATAATTTTCTGACAGCAAGTTCAATTCCTAGACCTAAAAGCCTTTCAATGTAAGTAGTATATACGCAACCATAGTTGAAAGATATAAGTCTTTTCATTTCTACACCATAACTTCTATGTGAGCCTCTCCAGACAATATAATTGATTAATATTTCAAGTTCATTAATAATTTATTGTTTCACTCATAATTGAATCTTTGTTTTTTTAACATAGAAGTTGAAGTTGAAGTTTGAAGTTGAATCTGAACCACTTCTATAAAGCATACAGAGAAACTATATGAGGTACAGTATAACTATGAATTTATTTTATGAATTGTTTTTGACTGGAAATAAAACTTTATCTATTTATTTACTATCTACTACTTGTATAAGGCAGATGTCTGATCATGTAGAATTCACCACACCATACCAATGAAGAATTTTATTTATTTATTGCGTGATTCACAAAATATTGAAAAGTGATTGCAGATTTTATATGTCTATTGACGCCTAAGACTTGGACTTATTCGGTGGCCAATGAAGCAGAACATCGGAGCTGGTTGAACGCAATTCACTTCCTTAATCACTTACCGATCCGCTACAACGCAACTACCCACCTAATTAACATTATTTTCAATGAAACCGATTGTAGACGAACGACATGCACTTGTGTTTATGGCCAAACTTGGCCAATTTTATTACCTTGAACCAAGGATGTAAATCAATAACTGGGACTCGTGAAAGAGGACGGGAAAAGGAAAAGAAAGATGGAGATGAGAGAGAGATGTGGAGAAGAGAATGAGGAGTAGAGAAGTGTTTAAAATATAGAAAGATAGATGAAGAGAAATATGGAAATGATGAGAGAATAAGAAGGAAGAATACGGAGGAGGAGAAGGAGGAGGAGAAGGAAAAGGTAGAGCGGGGGGAAGAGAAGAAGAAAGGGAAGAGGAGGAGAGGGAGGGGGAAAAGAGGGAGGAGAACAAAGAGGAGAAAGAGGGGGGGGAGGAGAGAGAAGGGAAAGGGGAGAAGAGCAAGGAACAGGAGGAAAAGGAGGAAAGAAGGAGGAGGAGGGAGGAGGGAGCAGAGGGAAGAGGAGGAAAACAAGGAAGTGGGGGAGGAGGAGGAGAAAAAGAAGGAGGTGGAGGAGAAAGAAGAGAAAGAGGAGAAAAACAAGGAAGAGGAGGAGATAAAGAAGGAGGAGGAGAAGGAAGAGAAAGAGGAGGCCAGCAAGGAAGAGGAGACGGAGGAGGAGTAGGAGAAGAAAAAGGAAGAGAAGGAGAAAAAAGAAAGAAAAAATGAAATAGATGAAGATAGGAGAAAATCAGAGAAAGGAGGAGGAGGATGGAAAGAAATAGGAGGAGAGAAGGATTAGCTCTTTTAGCTTACTTGAATAGTTTCATTGACCACCAATAAAAAGTAGAAGTGAGAACTATCACGAGAAGAAAGGAGGAACTGTATGTGCTGAAGTAATAACACCTTGAAGAGGGTTTTAAAACTCCTTTTAAACTAGTACGGGCTTTCTGAATTTCTCAACCGTTTTGTTTTTTTGCAATGAATGTTGCATGAGTAGAGTACCACGGTTAATAATCTATATCTTCAATAAAATCAGCAATAATCTATATCTATTGCAGAGCATCGAATGGAGCAATTAATCATTGCATTAATATTATTCGGAACACCGAAATCAGTTTGTTAATCATGACAATTAAGAATTGAAATCGATTGATTGAAAGGTTGACTTGCAATGTCTTCACTGTTTTCGCAGAGTGTTGTAAGATGTTATTGAAAGTTGACGAAACTGAAGATAATTTTATTATTATTTAATTTTAGAATAGAATAGAATATGGAATGGAATGACTTCTTTATTTTACTGACGTGGCGAAGTTTGGACAATGATGTCCACTATACCACTAAACCACGATTTTCAGGGGTCTAACAGTGCAATAGAATAATATTATAGGATAAAATAGAATATATAATATTTTTTACTGTATTTATTTGTTGAATACACCGGTACCGGTACTGTTAAGACTCCTGGGTCCAGAGTGCACATACTGAAGTAATTTTGGGGATTGAGGCTCATTGAAAAGAAGAAATAATTCAAATTAATTCAGGAAATCTAATCAATAAAAAAGGGGTTTACCGGACAGAGCCATTAACATAGCGGAAATTGAATTTTGATTTATTGGAGAGTATATCATAGTATCACGATTTCAGTTTGAACAATAACTATTGTTTCTTTAACTAGACTTTATTTTCAAAATATAATTTTCAAACAGTTATGCACCCAATTTACCATGTGTGTACTGATACTTGACAGAGGAATAAGCGTGATAAGCAATGATAAGAGTTAGCATAACTGTATGCATCCAAGTGTATGCCAATTAAACAAGTTGAATAACAGATTTACTCTTATCAGTAGAAAGTGCATCAACACATTGCAACAATTAAAGCAAAGAGGAGGTAGCCAGGTGCCAAGTTATCACCTGCAACGAAAATTCCGAAGAGGAAATTGAGAGCTGAAGAAGGAAAGTGGAGAAGATTGACAGACAGGCGCACGCGCACACACCACCCGTCTACGTAACCTATTATATCGGTTTAGCGGCCGGTTATCAATTTGGACGAAAGAAAATTTCCGGAGATGGAACAGACAAGGTGGGTCCATCTCCAAGTCGCTGAGTTTTCTTTGCAAGGTGGAAAAGGAGGAGGAGGAGGAGGAGGAGGAGAAAGATAAGGATAGCAAAGGAGATGGAAGGATAGAGAAAGGATAGGGTGTCGGGAGCGCGACTAAAGAGTAGAAGGCTATAAATGTAGGAGTTGGTCGCGGTCCGCAATCCAGTAACGCTCTCCATGTTTCGCCGTCTAGTGCCTAGTTTGCTCTACATTGAGTTATGAAGTGTTTCGTGTACAGTTTCGCGGCGTTTTCGTTTCTCCACAGGCGTGTACTGTTCACGCCGCTGTACCTACTAGTGCTGTTCCTAGGGTGTGTTGTGTCGCGCAACGTAGACGCGGTCACCAACATCAATGCCTCGACCACTGTGCTGCCTGTGCTCGACATCGATCTCGGCAACCAATCATCGGCCGAAGACATTGTCAAACGACCTGAAAAACGATCATCAGCTGCCCTACTACCCTTGCCTTCATCCTCATCAGTGATACTGAAAGATGACGATGTTTCCGCCATGGATCGTATAGAAGTGCCCATCATCTACCACACAGGCCCTCATCTTGGCAAAAATTACATCCCCTACAACCACAAACCCGACTACAACCATCAAAACTTCATCATCAACCCTGGATTAAAACCTCTCTACAACTCACTATCCGACCAGGGACCCCAAGTGTTCCCTCCTCAAGGAGCAGCCTCCAATTTCCCCCACCTCCAACAAGCTTCCTTCTCCTCTTTTGCTCCAGCTTCCTTCAACTTCCCCTACGCCACCCTCTCAAACCATCCGGGAGCAACCAACAACCACCCCGTCTTCAGGAACTCAGCAGCTTCGCAGAGTGATAGTTTCGATAAATTGTGTCCGGCCAGTAAACCGTATCCAGTTTACATTGAGAAAAAAGTACCAGTGACTGTGGAAAAACGTGTGCCCTACCCAGTGAAAGTGCCATACCCTGTACACCATTACCACTACGACAATATCAAGCACAGGAATATTGCTGCTCCACCAGGGTATGAGCCTGGGAAAACCCCTCCCCCCTCCCCACCCCCTGACGACGAGGACGCACCTATCAAGGAGTCAGATGACAGGGTGGTGAAAGGAGTGGGAGGTCTGTTTCAGGGAGGTGACAGTGGCGGGTTTAAAGGTGATACCAAAGAGGAACTGTACGAAATGTCAGAGGAAGATCCCGATGAAGACGATTATGAGAGTTACGATGGAGGAAGGTACGATCCTCCTCCCCCTCCACCTAAACCCAGCAACTACAGAAACGATCGAAGGCCGCCTCGACCAAGTCCTCGCTCCCAACAGCAACGCGGAAGGGAGGTTGCCAGGGGCAGAGATTTCAGCAAACGCAACCCCAAGCCAGCTGGACCTGAGGGTGGTTTCTCAAGGAACGCCAACGTCAAAACGCCTCTGCCTCCATCCTTACCCCCCGTACCCCAACAACTCAAACTATCCACAAGGAAGCCGCGACAAGGAGTGAGGACACCCGGAACTGAAACCATGCAAACGCCCATCCGACGCCATGACGAAGATATGGATCAGCTGGAAGAAATCAAAATTCAGGCGACCACTCCTTCGCCCGAAGAACTCCTGCTTTTACCGAAACTTCAAAGACCGGGATCCAGCACTTTGTTAGAAACAAACATTGAAACCAACACAACGAGTACAAATGATGATAACAACAAAAAACCTGAAAAGTGATTTCCTGAAAGTTATCTGAGTGTGTGCGACCTTGTTATATAAACTGTTATATTGCATCTGTTATTTTTTTTAATTTGTTGAACTGTTATTGTTATTGTGTTGAATGAATGAACGGTAAGGAATGTCTATGTTTACAATAAAAAATTAATAAATTAGAAACTCTAAAGTGATTCAAAAAGTGGACACCAAATTTCTTATACTGGAAACCAAAAATTATTACTTGTCAGCAGTTTTCATCATTTAAATAATAAGTAAAAACATATTATTCAAATTAATCAAGAATTGAGAAGTCTATTGATAAAAGAAAGCAATAGTTCAATCATAGCACAAACCGTTAGGTAGTCAATGTAAAGAACTGGAAATGTATCAGTGCTTTGCATCCATTCAATTTTTTTCCAACTAACAAGTTAGTGAAGTGTTTAATTTTCTACCAAAATTAAGTGATTGGAATCATGAATAAAGAAGGTTGACGAGATTTTTATTTATTAATACTGGAAACTAGTGGATCGTCAGCATAAATTGTACAATTCAAACAACTGGGAGTTTAATTCAGAGATTCATTCAGCGGGACTGAAAATATTTTTAAATTAGTGAAAGTAAAATATAAATGAAACTATCAATTTACCAATTAGTTTGTAAGAAAGAATTCCCAAGAATTGGTTGCTAGTTCAGAAATTCAGTGTTCACTTAGGCCTATACATCATGAGTCTAGACCATATAGTCAAAAAGAAATATTAAAAACCTGCTGAATGCAGATTATTTACCTGTGGTATTGTATAATCATCAAACTATCTCTGTACTGCTGATTGGATTTGTTCGAGTATAACGGGCCTATTCAATTAAATCCAGAAGTGGCGATAAAACAATGAGTAAATAATAAAATTCTTTCAAGCCTTTTCAATGATTGTCAGAAGAAATAGTACCGTATTCATTATTATCATAAATCCTATGAACAATTAGATTATTTGTACAGTAATTTAGAAAATTATCCATACTATGAAAGAACATTTTTATTTTCATCACTGAATAACAAAAGAATTTTCCCGAATAGATGAAAAACAAAACGTAGCTCATTAATTAGGTGGGAATACAAAAAATAATAAAGAGAATTTATTGATCGATGCACGAAAGCCAATTAAATTCAACAGTCATTTATCAGAGCTTAATAGGGGAATAAATGCATAATTAGATTCATAATAGATCATTACATATAATCCATAAATGACGTCATTTTACGTTGGTTAAATTTGATTTTCGGAAACGGCCGAATGTCTCTAATATTGCGGTACTTACAATATTTCATTTCATCACAGTTTTACCATGAACCATTATTCTATCAATACATGTGCTCTTCAAATTTCTATCAATGGAAAACCTAAAATATAGTTAGAAAGTTAGTGTAAAAATAATAATATGTTTAAACTCCTTTTAAACGGTGGAGTCAAAGATACATTCAATGCAGTGATTTGGATGGATGAGTTAATAGAAATACGTTAGAAATGTGTTTTAAACTTGCACTCAATGATGAGCAAATGATCTACTTTGTCAATAATGTCAAGATTCTGAAGAAGGTAATACGGTACCTCATTACGTTACGATATTCAAATGCTAACTCAGACGAAATGAGAATATGAATATATCTTCTCGATATAAAGGAATTAGAACACGTAGGAAATGTGTGGATTATCAATTTAGAGGATGACAGTGTTGAACTTGGAACGAATTCAATAGATAGTACCTTATTCTTGTATGTTTGTTTCAAACCATTATACTGAATGACACCAAAGACAATTAGAATACTTAATAATAGTTTCCTATCGTCTTTGATGACTAAATACATACATCGTTAATATAGTTTGATTAGAATGAAATGCAATCCGACACTCGCATTATCCTAACTGGTAGTTCAATCAAGGAGTTTGAGTCATGTTGTGTAAAATTTCACGCAGCTTGGTATCCTTATGGCGCGGTTTCACGATACCAGTAGACGTGTAGGTTACTGGCATACAGGTTGGTCATATGATCTTCCACTCTATACAAACAAATAGGGCAATGCACACCAGTCAGTGTGCATATAGAGTGGAAGATCATATGACCAACCTGCATGCCAGTAACCTACACGTCTACTGGTATCGTGAAACCGCGCCATTAGCACTTGTATGCTCATCTTCTTCAAGATGAGTCATTTATCGATATGGGTAAGTAATGTAGAATTAAATATCAGGAAGTCACAGCTACCGGTCACACATCCACAGCTCATGACATTACAATAGTATTGTCAGATTCATTCAATTTGGCGGATGGCAAATAGATAGGTATTATTTTTTTGCCATCGGACTCTGCGGTCATCATCAATATCAAGAAAATATACCTATCTATCTATTCGCCATCCGCCAAATTAAATGAATATTACTATAATTTTACCATTACAATACTTTGTAATGGAATTACTTCTTTACTTTGAATTCTGAAATTCTTCTCTTTTATTGAAGCTAATGTAAACTAAGGCGACACCATAGTTCTTCAATAAAAATAACAATCCCCATAACTCATATGTTAATAAAAAACAAGTTGAATAATTTATTTCTTTGTACAACATATTTTTATTTAAAGCTGAGCTGCGAAATCAATCATTCAATTGGTTAGAAGATGAGTAAAAAATGTCTGTACCACAATCCTCTACACACGACTAAAAAATTCAAGTACGTAAATACAAGAAATTTACACTAACGACCGATTAGAAACGACAACAAATAAATACTATAATTTATTAACTTGCAACAATAGTTTTTAATTTTTGCTCTATATACTTTACACGAGTAACGAGTTTATCATTAGGATTGAATTCGTAATGCGGTATTGTTATCACTGTGTAATTCGACTTTGAAATCAATCTCACGCACAGGCTTGCGAGTCCCACTAAGTCCATTTCGCCCTTTGTTAGGTCATGGAAATCCAGAACCACTACGGCTATCCTGCACAACACAAGAAAAAACATGGATGAAAATATAATTGAAATAGGAGAAAATAAAAGTGGAATTCGACAGAAATAGGAATGATTCTGAAAAATCTACACCTGTATGTAGGTTATAATGTCTACAACTATATTTAATTTTTAATAATAAATTGAAAGCAAATCCAAATACTGCTATAATCTATAAAGAACTCCGAAGGCTTCCAAACTACGTACTAAGCGTTCTTTATAGCATTCAAGTATTTCGATGTTATATATTTGAAAGCAATTAAATAATTGCAATTTCTGATGATTCCTTCCATCCATATTTAATTTGCTTATAATGTCATCTATAGTGCTTTTCATCCTTAAAAACAACTTGCCACTGGCCAGCTTGGTGCGTTATCCAATTGGAATGCCCGGCAATGTTGTCATATTGTGTGCTGTTCAATCATCTGGGCACGCATTCTTATTAAACCAAAATTTCAGTTTGATATCACAACTCGGTGTGTTAATTTGGATGATTTACAAGTAGAGCAGATGATCAGAGATTAAACATTTGTTCCGTTCATCACTATTATAGAAGTGTGCGTATTGGCAACGTTGCAGACGTGTGATTGGCTAGCTCGGAAAGTTGTGGGGTACTGTTCCTGTACTCAGATGTCTTCAAGGATGAAAAGCACTATAGTTCATTCAACAAGCTTTAGACAGAAAGATTTAAATAACGATTAAAATTTACTACTCATGTCTGGAAAGTCGAATTACTGGAAAGAACCATTTTCTTTCCAGTTTATTAATGAGAATTACTGTTTTTTCAAACCATAACACTAAGATGTTAGGTCACATTATTTAGATAATGAAAAACATATTTCGTTAATGACTGTGGAGAAAATTTGAGACTCTCCCAAGCTCCAATATCATAGTTTCATTACAGAGGTAAGACAATTTGTTTTAAACTGAAATTCTTGCTACACGATGATATAAAGATGGAAGGTAATGAGACATTGCAACCATACAGTTGCTGTTAAATCATAATAATTAATTGAACGAAATTCCTAATATTAGTAAGGAGTAGTTAGCATTAGTTAGGAATTTCGTTCAATTAATTATCTTGCTACACCTTAATCGAAAGATAAAACTATTTTTGAATAGTGTAAGTTAATATATTACCTTTTTCCTTTCCTCACATTTGACTTTGTTCTATCTATGGCTTCGCCAGATTTCTTATCAATCAACGGTAAAGGATTGAAGTTTGAGTCCATGACGCATTCTCCATCTGAAATTAGAAAGAAGAAAATGATGAGTTTGGATAAAGAATGAAGCTAAAAAAGCAAAATTTTGATGCGCATACATTAATAATTCAAAAGCTGTCACCACAATACATTTTAATTACTGAAACTGACTCAGTTTAAAGGATATTTATCGATGAATTTTTTGAAGAGCTAATAGTGATGATGCTGTGGTGATTCCCTTATGGAATTAGGCTGAATGAAAATTTTGTCAGTTCTATAGTCAAGAATTTGAATTACAGAACCATGATTTCTACCAAAAATTGATAGCTCAGCCACAGAAGTGTTAAGTTTTAGCAATATACAATGAGTTTAACTGTAAGCAGGAAGGAATTGACAAAATCTTGATTAGTTTCAATATTATTCATTGATTCAATAAATTGCTCAAAGTGAGATGCCAGAATTGAATTCTTACATTAATGTTATCTCTCCCATTCTAGTTGGATTATGAGTAAAAACTATTCACACGTTAACATTTAATATTTGAACAAATATTACCGAATTTCATTCCATACTGGTGATTATTACAAATTACTTACACTACTGGACAACGTTTAAGACAGTATAGTTCATTTCTAGTCGATTTCCTAGTGATTTAAGGGGGTTATTCATTTAGTGTTTACTAAGCTCCCCAGAATGTGGTTATGGGGAAAATAGTGACTAAACTTTGAAGTGGAATACCCATATTAAGGGGTTTCCAAATCCTCACCAAAATCATGTGCAAATTAATTCATTACTTATGGTAGGCCTATTACAATGTTTTGAAATAATTGAAGGAACAAGCTTACCGATTATCAACCCCATATCGGTCTTGATATTGGAGTTCATATAAACCGACGAAGGTAGTAGATTAGTCATTGTATCTACAACAACTGAAGCGAACATTTGCTTCTCCTTACTTCTCGGCACTTCTACGTCGAAAATGTCTGATTTTGGATCCAAATAGGGACCTAAGAACAGCAAAAATCAGAAATAAGATTAACAAATTTCCTATCTGATAACTTAAAAAAAGGATTCTAATGAATAATGTGATTCGAAAACTCTAACTACAAGGAAACTTTACATTAGTGAAAACATGGACTTCAGTGATTAATAGCAGTTAATTATTTCAGTTCCTGGAATAAGAAAAACTGGATGGCTTGGTGAGAGTGGTTGCTGAGTGATCATGTGGTTAAGTCACGATCACTCAAGACCGCTCTTGGATGGGAGACCGACACAAAAAAATAATAAGGTGAAGCGGAACCTACCCGTAAGGGTCTCCCCAAACTTAAAGATGGGTTCCAAAATACCCAATGATAATAATTTATACTTTAATAGAATAATTTTGTTTTAGCACAGTTTTGAAACAAAATTCAGTATTACTCCAAAAATTGAAACTTACCTTTATATTTGTCAATTAAGAGCTTGGCAGCACCATTAATGTTCAACAGTTTTAATTTTACTGCCACGCCTATTCCTTCTGTGAACAAACGGAATTCAATTAAACATGGTAAGTACTACAAAAAACAGTAAAGTTGTAAATAGACAGATTGATCGACAATTTAGCAGCCACTGAACTCTAAAGGGGGTACATGAATTTATCAATATTTTCATTTTTTTTTCATTTCATTTATTTGCACACAATTTCCAAAAACAATACAATAATACAACATATAAATACGATACGAAATTGGGAAAAGTGGTTAGGTGACCTCATTAGTAATCGTGTTGAGGCACCATCAACATGGCATATCCTACTTATTGACAGAGATAACGTACTCTTGAAGAAACGTTTCTGTGCTTCAAATCGTTCTTTGATGAGGGTGATGCCCACATGAGCTCTAGGCTTGTGCGTGAGTCATGAGAGATAACGACTACTTTTCAGGTAGTCGGGAGTGGCCGTTTTTGTGGTAAAAATCCGTTCTGTCGACTGGGATTGATCCCGGAACCTTCGCTTATCGCCCACGGCTACGGCCACTCCATCTATAATGAAGATTTCATAATCGAATGAGTAAATCAACTTGAATTGAAATGAATCATGTATATTTTTTTCAATTTATAACGATATCTATTGATTACTATTCCATGTATCTTGCTTGATCCGTTATAATTCCAAGGAGCTCTCAGTTCCTAACAGATTTTGATTTCATTTTAGAGCCATTTTCGTTATACATTTTGACTTGAAAATCCAATTACAAAAGAAACATCTAACAGGAATTACTGATATTGAAGAAATTAGTAAAATAAAATTAGTACCAGGCCTACAGTTGGTGAGTCTCAAGATGAAAGCAGGATCGAGAACGGATGAAATGTGTTTTTCAGTGGCTTTGTTCAGGATGAGCAAAGACCACACAACATCCAGCCACAAAAAAGGCGTCGATAGATCTGATGCGTCCAAGTGACTCTCCAACTTCTGCAAGAATGGAAGAAAATATTTCAAAACCAAAAAATCATATTGAGAATACAATGTAGAAAATGTTTGATACTTTCTATTTTTGAGCAATTATTAATCTATTCAAATAAGCTGAAGATTAGAAATTCAATAAATTTTTTCAACAACATATTTGACAAGAAACTAATGAGACAACTAGTGACTAACTAACAACTACAAACTAATTAGACTGATTGGAAATACGAATTAGAAAGTTTATTAGATGTAGATACACACAGTAATGGAAGCATTTGAATTGAATGGATTTTAACGAGCATAGCCCAGAGTTGATACGACAGATACAACGGAACAACACACTGACGAGATTATACTCACCCAAATAATAAAAAAATATTTCAAATAAAAAAAGGAATTGCTGTAAATCGTAGGCTATATTCGACGAGACACTGATACAATAATGAAAAGTATGGATGCCCTTATACAGTTAATACATTAATTATAGCATTTTAATTGAATGAATTATTATGAAGTGTATAGTTGAAAATTTACACAACAGAAACAACTTACTGACTTACACAGACAATATCAAAATATTGGAAATCAAAAGGATGATATTATGTATTGTAGGCTATATTTTGATAGAGACTGATTCAAGAATAATAAGTATGCCACAAAAGATCGAATAGCGGTCGCGGTGGCTAAGGGTTACAAAGCCCAACCCAATTAAAAAAAAAGAATAATAAGTGCAGATACACTTACAGAGATTGAAGAATTTGAATTAATTGGATTGTGACTTGCATAGCCAACAGTTAATATGATAGAAAAAACCTAAATGAGAGATTATAGACTTTACACAAACAACAAAAACTATTAGAAATAAAAACAATATATTTTTACATAGGTCTAAAGTAATATATTTGACAAGAACGTAATTTAATCATATCAAGTATAAATACACTTACAGTGAATAAAGCTTCTGAATTGGATGGTATATGATTTATGGCGCCAAGCGTTAATACGAGAGAAACAACGTCCTGAGTTCGACATAAGCTCAAATTCTTCATGGTCCATACACATAACAAGTCCATAAGCTCTGGAAAGTGAATAGAAAAATTATGAATCATTTGGAGGAATAAATCTGAGATAATTATTCATATTAATATTCATTCAAAGCATAAATTTCAATCGATATTTATCCGCAAATGAATATCAGTTAAGAACTAATAAGTTGCAATAATACTCTTCAATTTCAAGTTCGACAGCTATGTGAATTATAGCAAACTTTAAATGTAGAATGTTTGGGCTCAAGAACAAATAAATAAATTTACTTATAAATTTATAATAAAAATAAATCAATAGTTCAATCTCAATTTAAGATATTTTCCCAGAATGTTGGAATTTTCCAAAAAAAAACTTTAAAGAATAGATACAGATGAGAATATGGTTTTGGTCCGTAGCCGAGACCGATAAGCGCCAGTCTCATAATCTATAGGTTCCTGATTCGAATACAGTTTGGGGAAACGAATTTTTTGACAATAAAAACGACCATTCCCGTCTTTCGGAGGAGACGAAAAGCCGTCGGTCCCGACCGCCTAAGAACAGGCGTCATCTCTCACAATCATTCCTCTCATTACCCACGCACAAGCCTAGAGCTCATGTGGGCATCACCCTCAGAAAAAAATATTTTAAGAAAATTTGAATATTTTGATTACCTCTGTCTTTATATCGTAGCATTCCTAAACTTGTACAAATCGACCCAAAAACGGCCGACTTTCTGTTTTCAGCAATGCATTTACCGAGATCGCCGCATACTTTCACAAATAATACCTGCAACAATATCATCACAATCAATTTAAAACATTAAAGATATTCAAATAACTTAATAACTAGTGTATACACTAGGCTTCCACGACCTTGGGATGGTTTTAGGTGTGAGTATATTCATGAATAAACTGGAGAAATAACTTGAATTTTCAAGTCATATTTGAGCCTCAAACATTTCTGGAGCATTTACTTTATTTACCAATCCTTCTGATATTTTATTTGTATCCCATAGCTATCCCATTAAGTTATCTATAGTCTGCTATAAAAGTTTACAAGTTATCCATTTCCAAACCAAACTGAGTAGAAAAAAACTAAATTAGGCTATGAAATTCAGACCGACTCACCTCATCGAAAAAGTTGAGTTGACAACACGCATACAGGACATCAGCTCCTTGCTTGATATTCAAGGGCTCGTCACATTTGCCTATATTGAAAGCAAGCGACCTCAATAACGGCAGAGACCTCCTTCGTTTCAAGGATAAGGATGTGAGAACCTGCATCATAAAAAATACAATAAGATTTTTTCATTTCTTAGCAACAAAGAACGTTATTAAGAATGTTTCACTATTATATTTAATATAAAGTTATAATATTGTTATAATAGAAATGAAATTTTAGATTTTTACTCTTGATAGCCTAGGCTATAATGTTATAGGATATTATGATGTACTTATTTGTGCATAATATACAAGGTTATTTTTCCATTACCTCTAGTAAAAATCCAAATACAAAGGAGCAAGGATAACTTCATAGCCAAAACATGTTTTTGCACAAGTTTTATGTATTATTATTTTTTTTCAAAATAAAGATTATTATTTAAATTAAACCCGAAATTTATTATCAATTTCAAAGACAAACCAGTAGGCTACATTAAGGTTCTACTGTACTAATGATAATTTAATGAAGGAGTCGAAAAATGATAGATTTTCATTCATTTATAGATACAGTAACAAGCTTCGGATAATGAACATTAACCCAAATTTGCTTCTATTCTAAATTGGAACTGGACAGCCCAAAGGTTGAGTAAAATTTCACTGTCAACCTGCATTAATTTCACTGTTCACAATCCAAAATTAAGAGGCAATGTCAACCATGAGAACCAGCGTACTGTAACCTTTAATGGCAGTATGATAGTATCAGTTGATAGAAACAACATGTGTTCGCCCAAATTTTTTTCTACCTCAAATTGAAACTGGAAAGTCCCACAGTTGAGAAGAGGAAGGAGATGAGAAGAAGGAGGAGATGAAAAGGAGGAGAAGGAAAAGGAGGAGAAGAAGATGGAAAAGAAGGAGAAGGAGGAGAGGAGGATGAAAAATAAGAAGATAAAGGAGATGAAGAGAGAGAAGTAGAAGAATGAGAAAAAGACAACATGTTCAATTCCACAGTTAACCTGCATTAAATAAATTTTGCTTGGAAAATGACATTTAAAGGCAGTGCCAACCATAAGAACAAACTCACCTTGACCATTTGTGGTAGGGTGATGGTGTTAATTAACTTGGCAGCCTCATCATCACCAGCCACACCCAAGACCACCCCAAGGTCGTTGAGGCCTCCGCCGCCAGAGGCCAGTTTCTTGAACGCCTTCGTCGACTTCTCCTCAGGATTGCCTAGCTGCTGGCACAACTTGATGAATCTGGGATCGCCTTGGAAATCGACTATTTTCATCTTGCCCTGGTTGGTCAGCTCGGCTAGCCTTGAAACTATCTGCAACAATCGATTGATGACCATCGACATTAAGTCCCAGTTGCACAAAGAACTGTTAAGCTATCTATCTAGCGTATGGCTTTGGTTGGTGGGGAGACCCGAAGGTAGTTCCACCTCGCCGTTTATAATTCCATTAGGTTGAAGTTCTATTTCACTTTGCAAAATATTCACTAATTTTGAAAAAGGCTCTTTTTGATAAATATACTGTTACGCTAATGTCGAATTATCAGTGGCAATTCTCATGATTAATGAAATATCAACTTTAATAACAATTTCTACAATCAGCCATGGAGATTTTAAATCGATATTATCGATGATCGATGACATAATAACCATATTATTAATCGATTGATGTCAATTGATATTTTCAAGAGATAGCTGATTATATTTTATAACTAGACTACAATTGAACAACTTGGCTTTTAAAAATGAGCTTAAAAGAGTAGATACGAAAAATTTCATTCCTTAACACGGCAAAATTGGGACAGTAAAGACAAATTTGAAACCACCTTGAGAAGAAACAATTCTACCTAATTGTATAAATTGAAGATGTTTAATCTGAATTTCAATTAAATGAGAATGTCTATGTCCATGCCTATGTTTATGAATGTCTATGTCTTGTGAGGGTGATGCCCACATGAGTTCTAGACTTGTGCGTAGGTAATGGGAGGGTGATGATAAGAGATGACGACTACTTTTTAGGTAGTACTGACAGCTTAACGTCCGCTTCAAAAAACAGGGACATTATCACTCTCAAGTCATATTCTCTTAGCATATTCTCAAGTTGAGTATTCTATTAGGCTCTTGGAGAATCTTTAATGGTAACAGTATTTTGGACATAACCTCAACATTTCAAATATTTATGTAGGCCCAACTAAATTTAGGAATTGAAGAAGTTGGGCGACTGTTTCTGTCTCTTTCCTATTTGTATTTGTTTGCTTGATCCAATAAATAAACATGAAGATATTCAAATCTAAAATGACAGAAAAAGTAGCATGCCAGATATTGTATTCTTCAATGTAGTCTAATTTGCATGGACAATAGTCTTTTCTGTTTTGCGGCTATACAATGAATTGGTGGTGGATATGAATGATCTCTTGCGAATGAGATTTGGAATAGAATGTTTTCAACGATAGGCACCCGAAGTTCTTTTTAGATTTAAAAGGGGCTTTACCAGTTTATTGACATATGAATTCAACCAGTAACTAATAGATAATTCGAAGATCACAATCATCGAAATGAAATAAGATAATTTTTTGGTTTCACAGTGTTTCTCAGTTGATGGATTCATAAGCATTATTTTAGGACAAGTCGTTTTCAGAAAACGCTTTTCCTGTCTGGTCGAGAAATAGTGCTTTTTATCAAAAACTAGTGTCGAGTACGGTCCCCTTTTCTTTTTCTAGTAGTTTTCTGACCAGATAGGAAAATTGACATAGACCCATAAACTTTTAATGTATACCTACCTTAAGTGCATATTTTCTTTGGATTCCAAGTGTTTCGGAAACCGCCAGAAGTTCTTGTGGAGTAGAAGCTGAATCGATCCTATCAACGAGTTTGTCATCATTGGAGATATCTTTGAGTGAGTTGAAAACCGATGCAGTGAGCTTACGATTGACCTGCTTCACTTTTTTCGTTGCATCTGGTTGCTCTGATTTAATCTGACTATCAGAATCTGAAACAAGAGCACGATTAATGATATTTTTTAACTTTAATGCAGAACCGTTTTGGACTTTGTGTCTGTGTTTTTTATCCAATGACAATTGTACTTTCGTGAATAAATAAATAAAACTGAATGTGAGAATGTTCTCAAGTGCCGTTGATTATGATTCTTAGGTTTACAGGAAAATATGACGCTGATAGATTATTTATCAAAATGAATGTGTAATTTTTTGTATGGATCACCATCATCAATCACAGGTAAAATTACCTATAAAAGTAGTTGAATTACTCTATCGTTCTCTTAACTGATGGAGTAGAATACTTCTCTTATAATATTTGAATGAGCAAATCATTTCATTTTCATAAAATTTAGGGAAAAAATGAAAATGTTGAGATTTTTTAGCCATGAATGGCATGTATATAATATTATGTAGACTACATGTTTAGATAGTAAACATGATAAATTTTCATGAATAATAATGTGAATGAATCAACCAATAAATTTACTATGCTGTCCTTAGAATACGTTAGTAATGTATCCAAGAAGAAGGATTAATTTTGAAGATCCGATAACATGTTAAAAATGAGTTTGATATACAGTATAATCATCTTGAAAGGTCAAACGTTTCATGTGGAAATTCGATGCTATCTGCCATAAAAAATTACTTGCGGGAATTTCTATTACGGCGACGACTTGTATTGCAGTGTGAATAATTAAATTTACTTACATTATTTTGATGACGCTCCTGCTCCTCATCATGAGTGAAATACTTCATACTATTGCAGTGGCGGCTCGTGCAAATACTCATGGGGGGTTCACATTCCAGGAATATATTAATCTAGATCTATAAGAATTTTTTCAACCCCAATTCTAAAATAAATTTTGTTTGTTACATCCTGTAGAATGTAGTTTCATATTTTTCATAGTGTTGTTCTTTAAAATCTCTTTTGAAAGTCCTAGATTTTGATGTAGTAGTCTGATGTAAATTAATTGGCGGAGTAGGCCTACCACTTTCCTTGATTGATATTTTTTCCTCAATCGACAAATTGGAGAACACAATTTTCTTCAATTCATTCACTGAAACCTTTCTTAAACCCGTCATTCTTCACTTGGATTGGAATGAAGAAACAAGCATTAACCTCAAAATCGACAACAAATATAGCGCGAAACTGAGTAAAGCCAGCTGAGCCAGAGCCTACAAAGCAATGAGATAGCAGGTGGCTACCGTAGTCGCGACAAACGCGAGAGCCTGTGCCACCTCTCTTAGTGCTCAGTGTCGAGGCTACCGTTTGTCGATGCTACGCTGGCCTCCCGGAGCACATCTGAAATGTGCTCCTCATTCAGCTAACGCAAATCGTTCCACTCCCCCCACGGGGAAGAAATTGAACTCGCCCGGCTTCCATTTAAACACATACTAGCGCTTGGAGCACCTTCGAAATGTGCTCCAACATTGCTGTCAGGCGTGATAGCGGTAGCGCGTAGTTCAAATGTGTATCTCAGTTAGTACGCCTCCTTATGGTATTGATATAATAAATTTTAGCATTATTTCAATCACTTTATTGTTAATTAAACCTCTAAGTTATTGTAGCAAATTCATAGGGGGTTCACGTGCTCTTGTGCTCCCATGGACGCGCCGCCAATAGTAACTATTGTCAAACTTATGCAAGTGAATTTGATTATTTACAGAAAAAAGTTGTTAGCTTAATTGAAAAATGTAAGGATTATTATGATGAGATATTTCTTCTCAGTTCCACAAATAATATCTTACCTTTTGCTCCCTCACCTGAGGGTGACGTTGTTGATAATCCTGTTGTAGCGGCTGGATTGATTGCAGATGAACTTCCATAAGCAGAGTGTTGAAGTATTCTCAACGCTCTATTCAAATTTCTGTAATGAATCATCATAGCTCTCTGCCAGAACACCAATCTAAGACAGAGTGACTAGATTTTTGTCCTGTACAAACGAACATGAAGTTAGAAAAGGATGTTGAGTGACTATGAAAAAGTACTGGCTGGAAACTATCTAGGAGAATTACTGTATCTAGATCTAGAATGCTGTCACAATGACAAGATAACAATGTATATGTCAATGTCATGGACTAGACGATGATTCCAGTAAAAATGTAATCTTCTATAACAGATTATCACAATTCTCTGTTTCTTCTTATTCAATAATTTTAGTAATACAATATAATTAACAAAGATTCTAGTCTATTTTCACGATAAACTTTTAGCCTAGTCTGGCTCTATCAATGTTACTTACAGCAGATCAACATCAAATTTTGATGCCGGTATTTTCTACTTATTCAAAATTTATTTTTGAAATAAACGGAGAAAGATAAAAAACAAACCCCCGATTATGAACTAATGTGAATTAAATAGGTAATAAAGGTTGCAAGTTGCAAGAGTAATAGTAAACCGGATCATGCTTCATAATATCAATTATCTATTATATCAGATACGGTACTTAAATCCCTTGATCTGAAAAAACAAGACATTGATACAAAAACAAAACAATACAAATAACTTACCTTCTTATTAAAGACAAAAATCACATTTTCCCAATAATATCACCGTTAAAAACGAAGAGGACAATTCGATGGTCGAAAGGTGTGATTGAGGTTGGAAAACACCGAGAATAACAGCTGTTCCATGAACGATGCCAATAGAAGTGAATTGTAAAATTATAGAGTACTGCTCTCAAACACTTCGCATTCAAAGTGATTCTCCCGAATCTAATCAAAACATTATTGTTGAATGATTTAAAATAAGGATTGGAGATCACTCTGAGTGTCCTTGAGATATTATCTATTCTTTATTATACAATGAATACAATTTTATTGAAAAATTGTAGAAATATGATTACTCCTTTATCTCATTACTCGTCTTCTATCACTGCCTTTGCGATCATATGGCATAAACATATGACAAACTGCAATCTGCACGTTTGCGTTTGGTGAGGTTGGGTTTGCTTGTCCTCTTGTACTGTACTTGGTGTTTCGTATTTCACCTATTATCCTATTATTGCTGACATTGGTTTCTTGAATAACTTACACTGGCTTTATTTTCAGGATTATTCCAAATTTGGATACCTATTAGTTGATTGGATCAGTGAGCATGAGCTTTTGAGAGATGTCAACAAACGACTTATTGACGTAAGTTCAGATACTTTTCTATCCCACATGACATGTAGAAATCTGTAGATAGAGTGGTAGAATTCTCTTGAAATTATTTTGATGCTATCACTGACTAAACTATGGTACTGGAATTAAACAGAAATTCACAAAGAAAATCTGCTTTTGTAGGCTATATCAATATATTTAGTGAGCTGTCTCGAAATGGATGATCTCAGCAGTAGAGGAATTGTATCTATTTTATAGGCTACATTGTTCTCTTTTTCCATTTGATGTTGCCTACCATTGATGCATTCGTTTTCTGATTCATGATAGACACTAAACTTGAACTGAAAAATTCAATTCAGTGTATGTGTAACCTATAACATGCTGACATCAAGTCTTCCTTGGATGTTGTGCAACTTGTTGGGTTAGGGCTATGCTCAATTACTTGATTGGGTAGTTTTTGGCTCATATTTTGTAAAATTACAAAAAACATCGTAGCCTGAGTGTATTTTTATTCTCTTTCAGGGGTGAACAACTGATAAATCTCAAATCAAAATCTGACAGAGATCTTCCTCACATTGGTGAAAAGGAATTTGCTCCGAGCAATTCGTGGCTTGAGAAAACACAAATTGAGAATGCCCTAATTGAAAGAAAGCATCTTTTAGAAGAGCAACGAGTGGAAAAGAAGTAAGTTTTTCTGTTATTTAGGTAAAATAAAACTGTGTAAATTTGTAGTAAGTTAGGCTACATTTGGATTCTAGGGACGATTCACTGTTTTAACGCCATACAAGCACATCCAATCATTTAGTATTGAAAAGGAATCATTAAGATTGATATGAATCATTAGATTAAAGAGGAGAATCTGCCACAATTCTTTGTCCCGTTCTGGATTTTATTAAGAAGTCGTCACTATTTGTAGTAACTTGAGCCCGGTCTAGACGCTAGGACTTGTTATAGGACTTATTGATGAATTGCATTGCGTCTACACGTTAGGACTTATCCACGCTGTTACCTCTTTTGTCCTAGCACATGTTCTTGGACTTTTGCCATCTACACGCTAGCGCTAGGACTTGTTGTACAACTTAAGTCCTACAACAAGTCCTAGCGACTAGACCGGGCTTTAGTTAACCAGGAAATGTGGCCGAGAATCAAGTTTTTATCAAACTGTAAAAATTATGAACTAGAATTATTTTTGTAATTAACACCAATGATAGTTATTATTTTCTTTCTCTTCTTCTAGTAGCCTAGGACTTTTCTTGAATGTTCTCTGTCCTAAATTTTGTAATAATTATGAAAACACTAGGATGTTGTCGAATATAGAAACAGTTTTTAGTACACTGAAGATGACACAATGATGTTGAAACATGTTTGTCAATTTCTTTACTGAATACAGTGATATTTTTGACTACATCCTAGTGTTTTTATTATGCATAATAAATATCACAACGTTTCACCAGACACTGTGTCGGAAGTTTGTAATAATTATTAGATTTTTTTGCTGAATTCATTTGTACTCGATTATAATTGTTTTTAGAAATAACCTATCATGTGTCACATGGATACCAGAAGCTGGCAAAGCAAAAGTATTGAAAAAAGTTGGAAAACACTGGGAAAGTGTAGGCCATCACTCGGATGGAAACGAATGGCTTTATCCCGAAGAAGCTCTTGTCTTGTTGGAAACTGTAAGTTTTATTTCAATTGTTATTCATTGTTACTATCTTATCAATGTAGTTATTCCATAGGATTCGCTTATTCAAAGGCATACATGTATCAGATTGGGAGTATGATGCTCTCGATCATGTGATTTCCGAATACGGTATGCATGCCATTAAATTAAAGAGACTGTATAATAACAGTGAGATCATTGGTTGAAAAGGTCTATAACAGTGTGTTCCCCGCCAAACGCCATACTTTTGCCAAATTTTTGAATTTTGACATGAAATTACAGCCGACGTAAACCCGTTCACTCATTTGTCAAACTTCTTTTGAAAGGAACTCTATACTTTTCCAACATTAAAAATAGTCTCTCTACTCTTGGTATTGATTTAAAAGCTTAGAATGATGAAAAATTAACACTGGTAAAGGAAAATTGGAGGTACAATGCGAATCAATCAACATAACATATGATTTGCTTATAATTTCAATGCAAATCTTTTGGGAATTGGCAAAACATTCGAATTACCTTGACTGCATCATAGTTAATGATTGTAATACGATTTCTTCATTGTAAAATGTTGTAATGAGGTAATTCATTGTAAGTCCAAATGCCTTAGCAAAGTTAATACATGTAGGCATGGTATGATGTGCAATAATTTTTTAGAATAAAAAATGCTTAATGAATCAATAAAAATCACAAAATGTGAAAAGAGTCGTTTGTATAGCTGATTTCATTGTTGCTGAATTTCCTTTAAACTTGCTAAGAAGTGATTTTTATCAACTCAAGGATTAAATTACGTGTCTCAGTTGGCTACGGTAGTCGCTTTGTTGATTGAAAACGGAATTTCAATCATCTGTCTCCCTGGACATTACGAGTTGAATTTCTGTTGACACATCTCGGTTTGTTTGGAATACCAATATTTACTTTTCAAAAATATGATTACTCAATACTATTCTCTTACTCAATACTTTTCAATACTGTACACTCACTCAATATTCTACTGGGGATACAGGTGACTCATTAGTTGATTTTAAAACATAGCTATGTAAATCTCATCGCTCAAATCCCTTTCACTAATATTGGAAAATCGATTTTTCTTTGAACAATAAAATAATATTTATTTTATTAGCTTATTAAGAGAATTGAGCCTGAACCAAATGCTAATCGTCTAATTTTTGATTATTTGTTTTATTTTTCAGAATTGCCTGGAACTTCTTTTGTACGAAGTGCCTCTCAGTATTGAAAGAGCTTATTCCACTCTCATTAACGATAAAAATGGCTGCAATTCAGACGAGTATAGAGTGTATTCACATCTAGTACGCCACGGCTACCGACTCTTCAGGCACTCTTCGGCAGTTTCAGTGACTCGTTATGAAAAAGATATTAATCTAGAACAGCACGTTCTAAACGACAAAAAACTTTATAGTGCTGACTGTGATAAGAGTAAAACAGCTGAGAAGGAGATTCCAAGTGTAAATAATGAACCCAATGCCTCGCTTGAAGTGTCAGTGGAAAGTGTTGTTGAATGTAGGAGTGTGTCAGAGAATGTTGAAGAAAGCAGTAGTTCCTCGTGTGATATAGTTGCCGAGAAATCGGTCTCATCCACACAGTCGGTCCCAGATCATCAGCCAGTGGATAAATCTGAAACCGAAGCTAATGTGGATGTTGTCAGTCTGGAGGTACAAGACGCCGACGTTTCGATTGTAGAAACTGTACCAAGTTCCGCAAGTGCCGCAAGTAAAGGCAGCGACAAACCTGATGTGATAGATGTGAGTAGTGGTGAGGATAAAGATGATGAGAGTAGTGATGATGATGATGACGACGGCGACGATGATGATGATGATAGTGATGAAGAGGAAGAAGAAGAAAAAGAAGAAGAAGATGATAGTGATGAAAGTATAGTGGAAGTTCCTATTAGAGAGAAAGAAATCATCTATGCTGAAATATCTTCTGACGAAAGTGTAACAGAAACTGATGGCGGAAATCGTGAGAATGTTCAACAGGTACAAAATGTAGAACAGGATAGTAATGATGAGGAAGAAGAAGATGATGATGATAATGACGACGATGATGAAAATGATAGTAATTCTGAAGATAGCAGTGGGGCCAATTGGAAAAGGAGACCTCAGCAATCTAATGCACCAGGTAGTTCATCACAAGTCAACGCCCCTCCTGCAGCACAAGCCCCTCCCGTGAATCAACCTAGCAGTACTTCAACCGTATCACAACAAAATCCCATTCCGGTGCGAACTTCTTTTGTAACTGTCGATGAGTTTCTATTCCCCAGACCCGATCGACCCGACTACAGAGTGGTCATCGATAGGGTCGGCAACACGTCATTAAACCAAGAGCTCAACCGGTTCTATGAAGAGATCGAAGTAATTGATCTCGACAGCGATAAGGAAGACGAACCTGTGGCCGCCCCCCAAGTTGAGGTTGAGGTCCTACCTCGTGCCGATATACTGCGAATGTTACCAGTGTTAAAAGGACACTCTTTCAATTTGGATACGCCTGATAAGTATTTGCCAGACGGTGCGCAACCGGCCAAGATCAACTGCAGTATCAGTTTTAGCCTCGATGATTGGACTTCCATAACAGGTGACAATTATCACCAACGTAATAACAGTAGACAGAAAAACACGCCTCACGTCAATAAATACCTTGAAAGTAGGATGAGTATGCGGAACAGTGTGATTGTTCAAAGAACAAACCCAATACATCAACAATTAACCCATACACCACACAATCGTATCCATCCGATGAATTTCCAGGGCGCACCATCTCCATTCATGAACAATCCTATGTTCAATCAATTCAATAATTTTACCAACAACGTACAACAAATGGTCTCATGTATGGTGGATGGAACCGTCAAGAATGAATTTCAAAATCAGCTATTCAACCAAACTATTCAATTTCAACAGCATCTACAACACCAGGCCTTCAACAATCAGCCAATTCAATTTCATCAGCAGATACAACAGAACTTCGGCAACCACGCTAACAATTTCTCAGATCTTGGCGCCCCTCCGTTCCCACACAACAATTTCATGCCACCACTAATGGCTAATCTTCCCAATTTCAATCAAATGAACAATCCAGCCCAGGCCGATTTCCTAGGCTTTCATGTGAAGACTGAAAACAATCAAGGTTCATCAAACCAACCAAACTTTACCACACCACAGAATTTCAATGGATACAACTGTAATGCTAATTTAGCTGGAAGCAATTCTGCAGAGAATAACAGCACAACCCCTGAAGGATACTTGCAATATTTGATGAATCTTCCTCCTTGCAAGAAAGGAAAAATTCCTAGAGGAAGACGTAAGTTGATAAACAGTTTGAAACAGTTTTTATCAAACAACACAAACAATGCTCTAGCTAACCAAAATGTTGGCATAAAAATAGAAAATCAAAGCGATAGAACTGTCGACCTTCATGGTAATTCAGCTGGAACATCAAACAATTTTGGAGGGATTAACAACAAAACCCCTGAAGAATACTTGCATTATTTGATGAATCTCCGTAAAGGAAAGAAAGGAAAAATACCAAAAAAAAGGCGTCAGTTAATTAACCGTTTGAAACAGTTTTTGTCCTCCTGTAATTCAAATACAGCTAAAGTTCTGGAGAAAATGAACGCTAACGAAAATGTTATTGTTAAAACAGAAAATCAAACCAATAGAGGTGTCAATGTGAAAACCGAAAAACAAACTAACTCTAAAAATAAAGACGGAGAACAAATGAATAACATGACGGAAAACGATCCTCTCTCATCTCAAATAATCTTCGATACGACTGGCGGAGATCCTGCCGTTTTTGTAGAAGACATTCCCCTGGTTATACCTCCACCAAACCGAAACAATGTAGCTTCAAAGAAAACTTCAAAGAAAGCTAAGAAACGAAAGCGGAAAAACGCAATGATGGATCAGGTTGGAGACTATTTCTCCAAGAGAGTGAAACCTGATCCTGATCCAGTTGAAGAAGTTATAATTATTTCCGATACAGCAGAAGAAAGCAGCGGTCCGTTCAGAAGAGAAAATCGTAGGAGGTATTTCGGGCTAACGAATGGTGAAAGACTGCAGAATCGCGAATCGCAACCAGTTGACCAAGTCAGTACATTTGGCGACGATGAAGTCATTCATGCCGATGTTATTCTCATTGATCAGCCGAGAATCAAGTCTGAATCCGAACCTATAACTATTGTCGACGATAGTAGTCAGCCAATGGTAGCTGTTTGTAAACCAGAACCAGTTGAACAAGTCCCAAATGTCACAGTTGACATCAAGCCCCAAATAGAAAATATGGAGGTAGTGGAAACAAGTATAGAAAATATGGAGGTAGTGGAAACAAGTAGTTGTGACGCTGTGGTTGAAGTGAAAGAAGAGATTGTTGATACTAGTGCGTTGGTGAAAATAGAACCTAGAGCTGATAAGGTAGTAGATTCAACATCGCCGACTAGTGTCCCCAGTGATGTGCCAATCAAGACTGAGAGTGTGGTTGAAAGTAGCGCTACTCCTGTGGAGGAAACGAGTGAGGTGTCAGCTGGTGAAGTTGATTCTTGGGCGCAGTTGAAGGAGAAGTCTCCCGCACGCGCAGCCCCGCCTCAATCGTCATCATCCGATTCCGAGGATGACAGCAGCAGTGGTGATGACCCCGATGTGGTTCAGCCAATACTCAAACCGCGAGATTGCCAGTCTCTAGGTAAGTCAACTGTTCTATATGTATGTCTTAGGGCCGCTTTCCCCAACGCTGCTTAAGCAATACATCTGGCTTAAGTCTCATTCTGAGAATAGGAAAAGTATAGAAAAAAATTGAGCGTCAGCTGTTATTACTTGAGCAGCGTTGTGGAACGGGACCCTGAATCTATCAAATGAAGGTGATATTGTGGTGAATAAAAGGACTATAGTCTACTTTTTTGGGAAGACGGATGAATCAAGGCGGTAAATAAGAAGTATGAAGTTGAAGAAGATTGGACTGATTATCAAGTTTCATTTCAACCCTTCTACTCATTCTGTCCGCTGCCGTTGGTTCCTTATTCTTTAACTTTATCCAATTATTAATTTTGACTTTAAGAGGGGGCAGTAGTCTGCCGTGTATAGGATTATGTCCCTTAAGAACAATGTTATTTTTTGTAATCTTTTGAAGCATATAGTACCGTCATTTTTTAAAATAAAATTACGTTTGAGGTGTCATTTGAAAGAGAATATTATTCTTCAGGGGGTGGTATATAAAGGAACAGGGGGAGAATAATATTCTCTTTAAATTGACACCTCAAACGTAATTTTATTTTAAAAAATGACGGTGCTATATGTTTCAAAAGATTACAAAAAATAACATTGTTCTTATGGGACATAATCTAATTTGGCCGACTACTAATGCCCCCTCTTAATGTAGTGGTGTACTTTCTTTAGTTCTCGCAATAAATTGGAAACTCATTTGTAGCTAAAGGTTTTAGTGGAGAACAGGTTGAATGTATTTGTTCTACACAGACTTTTGATAATTATTATTAAGGATATGGGTTTTTTTGCGGGGAGACCTTTTCGGGTGTTCCGCCTCGCCGAATCATCCAATTTTCTCTAATGGGAAATATGGAAAAGATAATATAGGTAGGTTAAGTAGTCCAACACTCAATTTCAACTTGTCAGTCCTGAAAAATCTTCAAAATTGAATTCTTTCGATTTATAGATTCACAGCACTACAACTTAAACTCACGAAACCACATTTACAAATACAATATTTAATTTTACGATAAATTTAGAACCAAAACTTTTTTACACGTACATTTTTTGATAATGCATTTATTATACAAGTCTTTGTAGTTCAATCAAGTAAAATAAAGCCGATTTATCTTTGAGATTATTGAAGGAACACTTGTCAAAATTATAAACATTAAATAGTTTAATATTCTTATAGAGCTTCATAGCGCATGGTATGGTTACAAAAAATAGTCTATAGCCATTATTTTCTGCATAATTCTTCCCTATCCAATACTTTGACAAAAGTTTCCAGGTCCTGGTATTACAATTATGATGAACATTGAATAATTGTCATATTCCTATACAGCTTCTTAGCTTATGTCTTTGTTTACCAAAAGAGACTTTATAACTATTATTATTCTGCATATTTCTCCATTACCATGTCTAATCCCTTTGATTATTCAAAAAAAAAACTTTCAATTTCCAGGTACAGTGTTAGAAGCTCTGCAAGTGGTTAAACCAGCCTCTTTTCCATCGGATAATATCGAAAGGCTGAAGATAACTTATGATGTATACATACCCTCTCCGTCATTCAAGAAGTCCACTCGGGGTCTTCCAAACTACAGACTAGTAGTAAGAAGGTGAGTTGTAATTATTTTAATAATTACATATTAATTTTAATAATGGCTGTCGTGTTCTTAGAGAAGATTTAGTATTATGAATTTCTTAATTTTCAAAGTCGAAATTTTAGTCAGATTTCGAAGAGTTTACTTACTGCTTTTTATATTTGAATAAACCTTTATAATAATTTTTCTAATAAAATTCTTCTAGCCTTAATAAATAGTAGAGGAATACTAACATTAATAACAGAAATATTAACACCGGAAGCGCTGGACCTGAAAATTATTGCAAATTATTTTTATTCCAGCCATTGCTTGTACATGTCTGTTAGACTCCTTTAATCATGGTTCATTTTCAATGAAATTTTTTATTAGAATTGAAATATTCTATTTCAGTTGAAACATAACAATAATTATAGATTTCTATAAGAACTTCTTTATATTTTTCATTTAGCTTGCAAGTCTTCTGAACCTTAGAAAATAAAATTGTTCCCACTCTATCCATCTCGTAAAATCTAAAGCATTCATTTCCAGAGTTATCTTTTCTATCTAAGATGGTTTTCTTATTCTTACGCCAAATTTTAATGTCTAACTGCTGAATATCCTCCTTGGACGCAAGAAAAGTCAATGTAATGCCTATCATGCCCGGTTTCTCAGTTGTTCAATAAACTATTGAATCAATTTTTTTCTGCATTTGATAACACGTGATTATTTATTCAATACTGCTATTGGATCCATAAACTGTTTATTCATTTATTTATTTAGCGTATGGCTAAATAAATAAATTGTTAAATAGGTTGTTCCACCTCGCCGTGTTTAACCTAACAGTTTATTGAACGACTAAGAAACCGGGCATCAGAGTATTAAACATTTACATAAACTTTTCAACTGACATAAGAGCTTTGCCAACTTCGTCGACAGTCAATCATGTCTCAACTAAGATTCCCAACTAGGAGTAAATTTTTATGCGAATGTTTTGTGTAGTTCTTGATCAATATTTTACCAGAGAGAAAGCAAAGATGTGTGTATTGCTTTCACACATCACTTGCGTACTTTTTTTTATGAATTTACTGTCTTTTATAACTAGGTTTTTTTTTCAGTTGTAGTGACCCATTCCTCAGTGCAGAGCAGATGGCGGAGTTGAATCAACGTTTTGAAGACTGCGTACCAATTCTATTAGCTGTTGTTCTGCCGGATAGCATATCATTCTCCACTTCTGGCCTAGTCAATCTGCCTACTCTGAACGAAATCGACTAATGGCTATTACTTCAGTCATTCGGTAAGGTACACATCATTGTTCGCAACCATTCTCTGTGATTCCTCAATAATTAAGCTATTGAGGCTCATTCAAAGATGGGAAGTTCAATTATAAACATTTTTCACGGCTTGAACTGTGACATGAATTTTGTAACATGTTTGTTTTGAAAGGATTATTACACAACTGTTACCACTTTATCAATAATATTTTTCAAGTATTTTACTTCAATTATTTAAAAAATGATACATAATAATATTGTTTCATTCATTTTTATGTCAAACTTTGTGTGTCCACGATAAAATTTTTCAATGAATTCATAGCCTTGGTTCATGGCCTGATTAAAATAGCCTTGAACTAAGGCTAGGCTCTTGACTAACACATGTTAGTCAAGACAAGACGAAATTAGTCACGTTTAGTCACAGTAATTCGTATAGCTGCTTATGAAGCAGCACACACCAATGCAATGACTAATCGGTGTGTGTTGCTTCATAAGCAACTATGTAAAGTACTGTGACTAAACATGACTAATCTCGTCTTGTCTTGACTAACCGGTGTACGCCTAGCCTAACAGTCGATTAGTTAAGTTGCCCCTACACAAAACATCCATATGAAATTTTACCCCATTATAACAGTACATGTCTGATGTAGGAGTACCTTACCTAATAGATAGAAATAGAAATTTATTCTGGAAAAACAATACAATAACTTGCGACTTGAAGAGAAAATACATTTAACAAATTATAAACTAATTTAGTCTTAAGGCCGTTTCAGGTGTAATCGCCGTAGAGTCGCTGTAGCGACGTCTAAAGCCTGGGACACACATATCCGCAACACGGCCGTGTCTCGGCTTGGAGAGTGTACGACTATACCAGCTGAGCTATTCAGACATATAGCAGGATCCATTTAACTTGTCATAAATCAGCTGATCCAGTAATAATTAAACAGTGATTTCGACACAATAATCAAAAGGCTTGAAAGTCTTAAAGACCTTTAAATTCTTTAAAAGACCTTTTCAATAATCTGCGAGATTTAGCATTTGTAGGTTAAGTATTGTGATCATATTTATGCTCGTCGATCATATGTTTTATGACAAGTTAAATGGATCCTGCTATAGGAATTCAATGCATTAAGATTCCACACAGATGATATATGAGCATAATATTGTATAGTCGTACACACTCCATGCCGAGACACGGCCGTGTTGAGGATATGTGTGTCCCGGACTTTAGACGTCGCTAAGGCGGTCTGAAACGGCCTTTAGAACTATGAAGGAATTTTTTCCTGAGACAAGCCCAACAGATTAAAAATCCAATTACTGGGCTTGTAAATAAGCTGTTGAAAGCATTCTCAATTTTATTTTATTAAATAGAATTGGTTGCAAAATTTGATCGTGGACACACGCAGCCTTATACAAGAGTTGAATTTATTCCTGAATAATCATCACTGCAATTATTTTAAATTTTCTATAAATACAGGTTTTACCATGTAAACTATATACGTTTTTATTGTGTATCAATGATTGTTCAGTGTGAAATATGTGAATATTATAATAATTGATTTTCTTTTTATGATATTATTGTTGGAAGAAGTTGATATTTTCTAGTTAAAAAGGAAGTAGAAATAAATCGTTTGTTTATAAATCATTGTAGTTCTTTTTTTTATGTGAAACTCCTGGAACTGTGTACTTTGTTTCCATGTAGAATTTCTGTAAATTGTGTAGTAATAATTTCTAATGCGGTATTAGCCAAAATCAACAGTTCTGAAATGTTAATATTTTCAGTACTGGTACTAGGTTTCAGTCCTGTTTAGTTTTGCTAATACTGTATTTCAATTTTTCACGGAGAGGTTCCTGTGTAGAGTACTGAATGAGAATCACACTATAGTCTGGGGGCAAATGTAATTCCGTGAAAAAATCTTTTCTTGAGCTCTGTAATCTATGCAGATGTATTCATTAGGACTTGTATAATGAGAAAATCCATGGTGGCCAGTCAGCCGCGTACGCAAACTCTCAAAAACAAGATGGCCGCCATAATATATTAGATCGCCTGTAATTTTATCAATATTGAAGATATCTGCGTTTTCTTTGCACCAAAATGTTTCCAATAAAATTCTCTACAAGTTTTGTATCTAACATTTTCCTCTATGATGCATATTAAATTAGTTATGGATTTTCAAAAACCGAAGATAGGAAAAATTGAACCAATTTTTAGGGTTTTCCCCAATAGAATTATTTGTGCTACAGATAGAGGAAAATGTTAAATCTACAAGTTATAGAACTATTCTTTAGCTTTCAAATGATATGTCTATTCAGGCTGTACGTCAACTATTGTTGAAACCAGCCCATTCGGAATAAAGGCTTGCACGGAATGAAGGCACTTTTTTAAGACTCATAAGCAAGAATTATAAAATCAATTTTCTCATGACTCCTTGATGATACAGACATGGAAATAATATCAATCTCGTCCTTAGGACTTGCTGAATCAGAATATCGATGGTAGCCAACTCAAAAATACTCGCCACTATGAATAATGCAAGATGGCGGCCGAAATTTGTAGAGGTTCACGATATGAATCGAGCCCTGAGGTTCACGACATCAGCAGAGTGTTACACTTGGAATTTCTGATAGACCTTTTGAATTTCTTGTAGAAATAATATTCCAAATCAAATCTTAAGACTTAAAACAGAGATCAATCAGAAATTGCTAGAGCCGCGCTCTGCTGAACGCGTACTGTTGTTCGCCAGACAGGCCTTCAAAAACATTCGTGAGAGTCGGCACAGATTGCGGCCTGCCACCAATTGTGATTGTACAACACATCGTGTTGTTTATGAAAGATCCAATTCATCGATCGAGTCTCTTATCATATCTCAGTAGTTACTGAGTAGTTAACAAGCCAGCCTCCTGGCATGTTACATACACAAATAACACAACATAGGTTTATATTACACCTACAAAAAAACTAAAAACATTAAAAAGAAAATAAATAAATAAAACAAATTGTGTGCTTCATTTTTCCTTCTACACGTTTCTAGGTAATGAATTCAATTTTAGAGAATCATCGTGAAGAGAGATAAAGAGAAACATAAAAAAAAAAAACGATAGATTCACTCACTGCTGGAGAAACTATTCGAAAAAGTACAAAAAATTAGATAAAAGAAAAAACGGACTTTTCAATATAATGAGATTAATAAACAATTTCTCATTTTTGGCGGCGTGTAACTCAGTAACGAAGGGTTTCCGGGTATGGGTTTATCGGATCCTAGAATTCAATAAAGAATATTTCCCCCCAAGGTTGTCGCGATTTATGGAAGTTGAAAAAAAATTGGGTTTATATTTTTTATTTCAATGATCTCGATAGATGAAACCTCGAAACTAGCCTTGCTTAATTTCATGGCCTATTTTACAATGTGATTGATATTTTTTAAAACCTCTTCTACCCCTACAGAATCCAGGAAAATTGAAAATCCACTTTTCTATAATCATGAACACTTTTTGTATTTCAATCATTCTGAGGCAAGTTGAAAGTTTGATAATCTGAAAATGTTATCAAACCTTGCAAATGAAATGGAGAATCGAATAAAAATATTTGCAAGTGGTTTTCTCTGCTAGTTTTTCTGTTTTTTTTTTAGCATATCTCAAAAACTATCCAAGCCACACTCGTGAAATTTAGCTCAAAAGATGCGCCTTCTCAATCTGCATAATCTAGGACTAAAACGAAACCTTGAAACCATCCGACAAAGTCAGAAAAAAAATGTTAAAGAAGTCATTTTTTACTCAATAACGGTGCATTTGCGGACCATGGTTCATCAGATGTTCCTATCCTAACTTTTCACGGAGAATCATGTCCGTAATTTGTATTTCGTTATTTCGAAGTTTCAAAATTTTTAGGTACAGTGTGCTACATTTGGTCGTTTTTAAGCCAATTTATATACCGCATATATTACTATATCGAGCTTGTCGTATATTCGACAAGAAATTACAAGATCTATGAATTATGATAAAACTATTAATTCAAACAGCCCGCCACTTAAATTAGATGTGAGCGGCCTGAGCGCCTTCATTTCATCGAGGATAGGCAACCAACAATACACTAATGGATAAAATTTCAGCCGAAATTTGCGATTATCGACTTTTTTTCGATTTTTAATCCTTGGTCTCGAGCAAATCGGTCTGAAAAATAAAAGTTGCTTCCCGCAGTAATAGTTCTGTACACGAAAATTCTACCAGGCAACCAGGAGCATCGAAGAGAATATTATTTGATAACGAATATGAGGAAGTAGTTCCATATTTGGCCGCTAGATGGCAGAGGAGAGGCTGTACTAGATTGAGTACTCTCGCTGTAGAATTTGAAGACGTAGTTCAATATTTTGCCGCTAGATAGCATCATAGGCTGTTTCCGCCGCTACAGTGGCAATTTCAAACGTTCGGTGCTTCGGATACATAATTATAATTTTCCCACAGTGTTCGAAGGTTTAAAAATTACTAGAAATTATAAGGAACCATCAGATGAATCTAATGAAACATGCTGCAATCAGGTAGCTACTGAACTGCAGCCTTTTCAACTAAAAAAAATTATCGATCTCCATTCTCCATCAGCTGACATTATTTTTCTCGGTTTCAGATGTTTATTTTTTACCAATTTTAGCGGGAATCTCAATTGTGTACTATTTATTCGACTTTTTCACTGATTTGGGTAATTTTCTCCACAGTGAAGCTTTTGGATTGTGATTTTTAGGAATTTCAAGCTTCCAAACAACACTAATAAGACTATTTTTCTGGAAAGTTTGAATCTAGTGATATAAACTCAAATTACCTGTTGATGAGATTCTATTCTGAGAGAGGTACAGAAAAATAGAAAAAGGACTTGACTCATTAATCTCAATTTTTTATTACAATTCAAGTAAAAAATTACAACTCCATAACTATGGAAACTTTGAAAAACAAAACAATTGAAAAGTATAACCAATATTCACAGATTAAATATAAAAAATCGAAAAGACCAATGAACGTCTGATAAAGACAGTCAGTAGTGAAATCTTATAACATTGCATAATTATCTGGCCTGAACCTGTTAAACAAACCCATGATTTTTATCAGGTTGATCGCTTTTTGTGATGTCATTAAACCGACGTCAAAAGTCATAAGATCATGAAAATCTATAATATAGATGACATGGCTTCACAAGAAGCAATTGATATACACTTAAGGCTCTATATAGACGTCTGTAAAAGAAAAAGGGTTCTAGTAGAAAAGGTCCTAATATAAGTAGTAAAAATAATGTGTTTTTGTTATACAGGTTAAGGTCTTAATAGAGTCAAGTAGGCCGTGATAAAAACAATTTCTGGTTAGTTAGGTATAGTGTGATTCATTTAATTTGGCGCTTGGCGATCAGTAAACAGCTAATAATACGCAGCTTTGACACAATAATCCAAAGACTTTTAAAACTCTTAAAAACCTTTTAAGTCTTTAAAATAACTATTTCAAAGTCGTTGCAATAATATGCGAAATTCAGAATTTGTAAGTTAAATATTGTGTCAAAGCTGCTTAACATAAGCTGTTTACTGATCGCCAAATTAAATGAATCACAATGTACAGAGACTGTATCAAACAGATTATACAGTTTATGTAGATCAAGGTAATTAGAATTGTATTCCCTCGGGATAATAGTTTTATTGGCAGGGCTCTTCAAAGTAGAGCAATAAAGACCCAACAAATTATTCAGTACACAACTTTGATTATGATAATTTAAAGTGTGAGAGCCAATCATTAAACTTGAAATCACCAATGAAACAAGAATATAGAGAAACAAAACCTACATACAGAAACTGCATGATTGTATTCAATCATACGATAAAACCATAGAGAGAGCATCACGCAAGGAATGTTTTCTTTATGATAATACATTGGAATTAAGCACAGAAAACCCTCATTGACCGCAAAGAAATTAATTACAATTTTATTACTTTCGGAAAGTTAAAAATATTACTTTTGAAAACATTTTATAAATTACAAAAAGCAGCTCTCTCGTTTGAAACAGTTAATCAATGTGCTGCCTCAAATGGAGCCCTGGAGCGTCTTTCATCAAAATTTAGTCTGTCCAGTAATATAGGAGAACTTGGAAACACACAAGAAAAAAAAAAGAGTACCATTTAATAAATTCATACGTCCAGTGTGTGTCCGCCTTTTTCCTGTATTACAGGTCTTCTACTTTCTAATGAATCAGAAACAATTTTACTGACAACATTTAACCGTCACTGGCAACATTTAACCATGGAGAAGAGATAGTTATCTATGATTTAACTCAGAGTGAAAATTTGCAAATTACAGAACCTTTAATTTCATCATACAATAATCAATTATTCTACTAAACTAATTTTAAAAATTATGGTACTATGTTAGTTATGAATAGCTACATAAAAACCTAGTTATGATTGGACCTAACTAATATAGGCTTAAAATATTTTATTATAATTTAGTATAAAACAATATTTCTCATTTATACTAAGGCACCTCTCATAGCACATATTAGATATCACATTTTATTCAGTGTTAAAATAAAGTTTGTTGAGACTTACAACTTGAAATAAAAACAGTGATCTTGTTTCTAGAAACCTTGGAATGAAATGCAATTATAAACTATTACTAGGTTGAGATTGATTAACAAACAATATTTTATATCCTTAAATACTATGGAACAATAATATAACAATATAAAATAGGAATTCATAAGGATAATTTCAAAAACAATTATATCTAAACCTCTTTTCAATTTATTAATGAAAATGCGACTTTCTGGTATAACCTCATGTACGGAAAACTGTGAAATATTAAACTGTATTCGACGCAGAGCACAGATTAGAATGTATTGAGCAATCTTGAATATTTGTGAAATTTTCAGACAAGAGCTGAACAGATGTCAGAGATTCAACAATGATGAAAAAATTCTGATATGAGTTCATTCAAAACGCTGTATTTTTAAAACACGAATAGTGTTTTATTAAAAAATAGATTTTTTTAGGATTTCGTCTGAATTAAACGAGTGAAGTTGGGGAAACCCCCATTCTAAAAAATTCTACTTCACTAAATTCTAATTCGCATTATGAAAATGTGACATCAATTTAAGAAAGGCATGAAATTCGATCATAATAGACTGGATTTAATTAGTTAATGATGCAATGTTTGAAAAAAATGGTTACACCAGAAATAAACACGAATATTTTTAAGAAACAAAATTGATGTAGAAGTTGATGTAAATTTGATTAGCAATCAATTGACAATCAACAAGAATAGATGAATCTACAATAAATTATTGCATCTTCCAACAAGAAAACCTGGATGGTAAAAACTGTCGAGGCTTGAAATTTGAATACTTCATAGTCTTCCAAGTCAGGTTTAACAAGAAACCCTAAATGAGAAGTTTAAAATTCGATACTTTGTGGTGTCAACTTAGAAAAACAATAAATACTAGGATAAAAAATATTTGAGTTCTTCAACCTATTTTTTAAATAAATAGAAGCTTCACATTATTAGAATTCCCAAGATAATAATAATATATATTACTTCCGACAGTGTGGCCTATACATGAATTTATTACAATATTGGAATATTCAAATCACACTCAAAGCAATAGGCTAAAAAAATTCATCGAGTGTTACATCCATAAATAAATAAATTGGAACATTGTAATATTTCACACATAATACTAAACACAACCGTAAGATAAAACACATTGATTATGTTCCGAATAAATTTTATACAGAAACTTTAAATGAAATTCGATAAAAAACCGTGACAATACTACAATTTTCTCAAGCAAGTTGACAAAAATACTGAATGGTTTTCATTGCAATATTCTTAATATGATCCAGACGAGAAAACACTTCTCGTTGGAAAAGATTAAAAATGCCTACCTACAATGAAAACTGTTTCATCACAATTATGGTAAATTAAAAGTTCTCAGCTACCGTTGTAATTTGTATTATTCTGTGTTGATTTGTTTACAAGAGTAATTTGTGCACTCTACTGTCACAAGAACTGGTAAATCTTCCAAATAAATGTATTCGATCTGTAAGAGAAATAGAAAAGGGAAGTTAGAATACAAAATACTTTAATAGAAGAAAATGTAAGGTTAAGATAAGATGGATGT
>CM029538.1:15758122-15930108 GCA_017141395.1 Laodelphax striatellus | reverse complement strand
TATTCCAAATTGAAGACTATGGCATTTCCAGACTTTGATGAAGTTGCAGATATTGTTCAAGATGTAGCCAATGGAGGAAAAGTCAGATATAGTCATCATCAGACAACAACTAATAAATTGCTCGATAATGTGAATTCACATTTACTTATTTGTTAGTGTTCCCATCGATTAAAAACTTTAAAGTGCAAAAATCATTCAACTTATTTCGTGGGAGTTGTTGATATTTAATCCAGTAGGCCAAGTAGTAGTAGCCCCTGACGCTTTTTGAGGACGATATTTCATTTGAATGTGGTATGTTTTGCAAAAATATTATCAACTGTAAGCATTTAGCTCAGGACGGTTGTTAACAGACATATATGCGTAAAATAAGTAAAAGCGGAGTAGAAGCTTGTGCCCGTCTCCGTCTGGGTGTTGCCACGAAAAGACAATTGAATACTTTTAATCTTAATAGTTCCATCATTTTTAGCTATTATAAAAATCAAACTCTGCTTTGAGGACTAATCAATCTGTACTAGCCTATGTGGTGATAAAATTCCTTAGTGTTGAAGAAAAATATAGTTTCACGAAACGAATGTTGCCAAAGTTCAACAAACATGTATTGTTAATTATCACTTTCAATATTGGTTTCAGTATTAATGAAACTTAGTAATTATTCTATATAGAGTTTCAATATTGATCGAATAAATATTTACTTATCATCAATAATACTCTATTCATTGGAATACCCTGTTTTCTTAATTCAGTAGAGTATTTTGTATAATAATTTCATAGACATCTGGCCTGCTTTCAATGAGAGAAGCTTAACTGCTAGTCCGCTAGCAAATAGAGTTGATTGAATAATTAGATTCTTGAAATTATTTGGGCTTAATCGTAATTAAATGTCACAGTATTTTTGTTTGGGAAGTATGGGAAAAGAATGTATTCATTGAATTTATTATCACAGAATATTTTCAACTTTTTGCACTCCACATTGATAATAAATTTCTTGGAAGTTGACATCTGTAGTTGATACATTCATAGAATTTTGTTTCAAACTGTAAAAATTTATAAATAATTATTGTGCCCAAACATGTTTAAATATATTCTTATATTCTTCACAACAATTCTAATTATTCTATAAAAATTTGGTATCAAAATTATATTTTACACACAGAAATACCTATCACTAAATAATATGTACAAATGAAATTTTTTATAATATCAAGGTGAATAGAATATTATTGCAGGAATTCTGAAAACAAAATTATATGTAATAGAAGTAGAATTTTAGAAACAAAGTTTCATGAATTGAAGTGTAATTCATAGAATAAATAATATTCTTCTTTATTAAAATTACGACTTGTATTTCACTGCGAATAATCAAAATTTTATTTTTACTTTATTTTGGCAAGAGTTATTATTATCTATTTCATTCTTGATGAGGAGTTTCATCAGCTTGAAATTAATACAATGCAAATGAGGAGTGAAATGCATCCTACTGTCAAAATAATATGTAAGTAAATTTAATTTTTTTACAATGGAATGCAAGTCGTAAGTCTAATAGAAATTTCTAAAAATATTTCGTCGTGGGAAACAACATCGATAAATATTCTATTTTACCTTGAGCAATATAGTATGTACATGAAAAATATCGATGGTAAACAAAAAATTTTCCAATGGAGAAAATTCTCCTTTACAAATTGATGGTAAACAAAAAAAAATCCAATGAAAACAAAAATTCACCGGTACTATCATTTCATTTTTATAAGGTAACATTTGAAAAGAGTTGTGGCCTTATTTAATTGTACATTAATCAAAATTCAAAGGATTTTCCAACTTGAATACAGTACGGTACTTCAAAACTATATTTAGCTTCTCTATTTTAGCTAAAAGATACACTCAGTTACTAGAGATTCATTTTTTAAAGACATCAATTTCCATACGACAATTCTCATAGTTCTTTCTTTATTTCTATTTTATTTTATTGGTGTTGTATTTTCCCATTAATCCAGGGTAAATAGAATGATAATCGAGTGTAAACATCCGGATATCCAGGCTTGGCACAACCTGATCCGAAGGAAGTTATGCCTAATAGGTACCACCTTCCGTCTTTTTGACTGCATTGCAATGGTCCTCCTGAGTCACCCTGAAATAGAAGTTTTGGATTTTTAAAAATATTTGTACAGTTCGCAATTGAACTGAAATTTGAAGTTTATATCGAATTTGAATCTTACTGAATTTCAAAGCCAGGAAACTTAAATACCAGAATAATTGGAATTTCCCCTATCAAATATTTACAAAAACAATTTATTCATTTTCTACTAGTGCAAAGTAGCTTACTTTGAAAAAGAAAGTTAATTTATTCAAATAATTCAATTACGTATTCTTTTATTGACATAAGAGTTTTTCTGCACTGTAGTTGATAATAATTATATTCATATAGAATTGAACCAAACAAAATAGAATAGTGCTTCTCGAACTTCATGAAGGTAAACCAAATTGAAGAATTATTTCTCATTTTTCATAGAAAAAGTGGCCTGTTCAATGTCTATTCCATTGTGATCAAGCAATGCACTTTATACACTGATAACAGCATCAATGTTTGATACCTAAAAACTTGTTCCTTCGAATAACTGCATTTAATGTATGATAAGCTCTTAATGTAATTAGAATTTGTATTTCAGAATATATACAGTGTGAGGACCTTGTCTCCATTTCAATCTCATAGAGGCATGGATCAATTCTTGTTTGAATATTCATTGATTCATATATGTATTTTAATGCCATAAACAAAAATAATATTTGTATAAAGTTAATTATCTGAAACACCATAAAACCACATTTTCTTGTTTAATACGTGATTGAATATGAAATTTTTATTGCACCAAATTTGTGAACCTTATCTGTGATAACAGGAGATATCCAGCCCCATAATAAGAATTATCAAGCAAGTAATTATCTGCAGCTAGTAAATGTTTCAATTTTGAATTATAGTTACCAAGAAATCAATGCCTTGATAATGAGAATTGTATGTTTATAAGTAGGTAATAAAAAGAATAATACAGTGATATTTTATTTGATGTGAAAACATTTTGGAAAACACTGTCCAGTCTTATTACTCAGCCACTAACCAATGTACTAACTTTATGGGGGTTTGTCCGATATTGGGGGGTGTCCGTAAAGTATGACTGGGAAAATCTTACTATGTAATCACAGAATCAGAGTAGTTGAGTGGTGACGGCATTTTAAGAAATGCCTTAAAATTAAGAAGAGATCTTATTTTGGAATTCAATTATTAATACCGACTCCTGGCAGACAACCGTCCAGGTCCAGGTTATGCCATAATAATGACTTGGTTTTTTCTCTTTCCTTTAATAATGTATAATTCTGTTATTTTTATTTTGTTTTTTATCATGTTTGATATGAATTTAATTTTTCTCATTTGTTTTAATGATGTGTAATTCTGGTATGTTGATTTTCATTATGTTTGGTATGAATTGAATTTTTTGTAAACTGTTTAATCTATAAAGACATTTTTACTACTACTACTACTTATTTGTCTATTCATGAAAGATTCACAAGCATCAACTTACTATGCATGCACCGGTAGATCCATCAAGTTTGCCAGCACATAGATGACTGTCCTGGATAGGAACAGATGGTCCGTATTTCGCCTTGCACAGTTCATTGTCGTGCACGGGAATCCTCACCTGTCTCAAGATGCCTGACAGCTTCCCTGTTTGAGTGGTGCGTCCCCAACCTTCGAAAACAAAAATATTTTCAAATTAAGGATGAAATTATAGCTTATCTCACAATAATAACTTCGAAAATAATTTTTTGAAAGAGCAATAGAATTAGTACATATTACCATAATCATAGATAACAATACAATCATATGTTAATCTTTACCATCAAAATTATTAGATAATTGTTGCCATAAAATTATCAGATCTGGAAATTGTTTGGATTCAGGGAAGAAAATCATTGCAGGATGCCAGACACAAGGAAACAAGAATAACCTAGATTTAAAGAAACTCAGAGGAGGAGATTTGAAATATTTCTTGAGTTATTTTTGTAATGTTCCTATATTTATTTCAGAACATAGAAAAGCTCACAGAAAAACAATGGTGAGTCTTATCTACACAAAGAAGCTCAGAGTAAGAGATTTGAAATATTATTTTCTTCAGTTACTTTCTTGTAGGATTCATTCATTTATTTCAGAACATAGAAAAAAGCTCACAGACAACCAACCTATTTTCTATTCATACAAAGTCTTTTCATGCAAAGAAACTCAGAGTAGGATGACTTGAAATAGCTCATATATTTAAGTAGGATTTATTCATTTCAGAACATGGAAAGGCTCTCAACAACCAATGGGGAGCCTTATCTACTCAAACAATTGAATTAAACAATAATTATTCAATTAATTGGTTGTAAACATTAAAGGAAAATAATTAATTAGGTACACATAATTTTACTGAAATTAGTCACACAAATGATAAGTTTCAACAATAATATTGTTGAAATAATTGGTTATTACTTCTTGAAAGTGAAATTCATTTCAAGAAAACTCCACGAAATTTTTATTAAATAATCATAAGATACACAAATATGACGCATAAAAGTCCAAAGGAATATAACCGCCGTGAAATTATATCATGTACCGAAGCCAAAGCAACGAGAACCATGAACGAATCGGACGTCAATGCAATGACGTTGTTTTACGGTGGTTAATTGTGCAACAATAAAATAACAATTGGATTCTGGTACAAATGGCTAAGAGTTTTTTGCAATAGAATAAAATGTATTTTTAATTGTTTATTATTCTGCGAGTTTGAAGATGTGAGTCTTATCTTACCTGTGGCAATGCATCGCCTTGGAGAGTTATTCTCAGCTTTGTCTAGACAGACGGCTCGGATCATACGCCCTGACACGGGCCTAGAAAGTTTCAGAAGAGCTGAAAGATCAATCATCAATTAGAACTTCAATTTCCAGATTTATTTAACGAATCTTCAAATTTTCAATTGTTTTATTAAACGAGGATAAGAATATTAAATTACCTTAAAAAATTGATGTGTTCTTTTTTTAATACATATGACTTCAAAAGATTATAATGATCTCATTCTCAACAAGTAGGATACAACTATAATTCTTTAAACAATTTTGTTGGGTGAATTCTGGGGTACGGTCTCGAATTTCTTCATTAATCCCTATGTCCACTCTTGGTCGATTTTTGTCTGCTTTTTGATTTTCGTCATAGCGCATGCTGTGCAGCACATGACGCATGCTATGCAGCATTCGTTTTGCCGTCTATTTTCAATAGGATGCGTTAAGCGCAAGACGAGCAGCAAGACGATAAGCATAACGAAACGTCTAAATGATGAAAGTCAAAACGAAAATGGACAAGGTGTGGACATAGTAGGCCTACGACCTTGAAACGTACAGTTGATTACATTTGATTATTTCCATAGATAGTAATCTCTTTATTACCACTGTCGGGACTTAATGGTGGACCATCTATTACTATTATTATACCTACTGTCTTATTGAGAAAAATGAGCATCCAAGCTATTCAGAAAATTACTGACTACTCTTTCTGGAGATTGAAGATTCTCTGGATTAAAGTTCAGTAAAAGTGAATGCAAAAATTTGAATTTTAAAAATGTAAGCACTTGAAGGTTTGATATGTTTTTTAGCAAGCCTGTATGGAAATATTTAGGGAGCAAAATATTAATACAGGAATAATTATGTTGTACAACAACATTTCAATATTCCTTAAACGCTACTAGTTGAGTAATGAATTATTTAATGTGAATTTAAAAACTTCTTTCAATTATTTTTGTGGGTAGGGAAATAAATGTGTGCGAGGTGGAGAAACGTCACTTCCACCAGTAATAGAGTTAAGGCCTTCGTACCACCGGTACAAGTATAAAATAATGTAATAATTAATAAATAATAAATTAATTATATAATAAGTTTAAAAAATAACTATCACTAAAATTCAGACTGCTACGATGTCAAAAATCATGTTTAAAGTGAATTATTATAACTATTATAGCAGTTTGTCATGGAGAGTGAAATAGATGAATAATAATAGTCTAGTCGAACTTATTTGTTTATCAATTCTGTGTCATATCTCATAATATCTCAAATAATATTCATACATCTTCAAACTCCTTACATAAGTAAATTTCATCTCAGTATATATTCAGTATATAATAGTCTAGTTTACATTCGATTATCATGGTATAATATTCTTGCTCAATTGTATTGTGTTGTGAAAACTTACATTTAGATGGAATAAATTTGATTTTGACATTAACTTTTTCAAATGTTATTTGTATTGAACGTTCGACTGTTTTATATTAATTACAAGTGGTATACATACTGTAATTACTTACATTGCTCGTACCTATATCATTCTGGTAGTTGTTGAACTTCTCATGAACAAGGATGTCCTCTACGGGGATCCTCTGCTCTCCTCTCTCATCGCGCTCTCTGTCCCAGTCGCCCAGAACTACTGTCCATAAAGCGGCCAGTGGCAGACTGAATATATCGCTGCGAAAATAATTATTGGATTGGAACATTGAGCTAGATAGTGTTCAATGTTGTGAAAAAAGTGTTTTTTGTGTGCTCTTCAGGTCTATGGGAAGTTGTAATTTATTGCTTATTAGTATTCTCCATTCATATTATCTATAGTGATCTTGCTCTATTCAACGATGTTCTATTATAGTGTCTTAGTGTAGTAATGTATTCACAGTATAATCAATACCTATAACGATGATCCAGTGTATTCAGTGACATTTATTCCATGTACAATACCATAAAAGATTTACTTTCCTGCTATAGGACACGTCTACTCATCTAGAGATATCAATAGTCGATATCGAGCTTTACTCATCGATATAAGAAAAATATAGGTTATTAACATAACCTTATTGGTTATATAGGTTATCGATATCGACTATCGATATCTCTAGATGAGTAGACGTGTCCTATAACAGGAAAGTACCAAATATTCACCAGTATGACCCAGTGTGGCGGCTGGTGAGAGAAAAAGTATTTGGGATGCTATAGTGCAAACTTGAGGTAGAAAACATGCTTGTATTAAAAATGTAGGATTCCATCTCCAACAACGATTAGACACGTAAAACAAAATTCTAGATTCACAGCCAAAAAACCAGGATAATAACTTGTCATTAAATTACTCCTAGAAGAGGGGAGAATATTTATAATAATTAAGATTTTTTATATTTTTTCCTGAGGATGATGCCCACATGAGCTCTAGGCTTGTGCGTGAGTAATGAGAGGGGTGATTATGAGAGATGACGACTGTTTATAGGCAGTCGGGACCGATGGCTTTTCGTCTTGTCCGTAAGACGGGAGTGGCAGTTTTTGTTAAAATGCGTTCCGTCAACTGTATTCGATCTTGGAACCTGTGGATTATGAAAGGATTATATAAAGGAACCTTTAGACCAGCGTTTATCGTCCTCGGCTACGGACCACTCCATATATTAATATAATCTTGATTTAGTAACATTTCATGAGAACATACGTATTATTTATTACAACAATTTCTACAGCAATCGGTGACTTCATTGAAAACATACAATCTCGCATAACTCGAAGTCATCCTTTCCATTACCAACGCACCAGTCTAGAGCGTTTGTATAGGCCTCACCTCAGATAAAAATGTTGACAATCAATAATTCAAGAATCATACATACTTGTGAATACAGTGTGCGGCTGTAAGTATCCAAAGAGGATGCACCAGTACCCCTCCACACCAGTGTCCAATCAATCCTAGTTTTGGATGCAGTACTTGCAATGATACCTTGAAAAAATAAGAACATTAATAATTTATTCAATAATACTGGATGACAAAATTTTATGAATTAAAAAATTCTAATTCAATCAGGTATTATAATAATTATAAAATATATGTTAACTAAGATTTTTCCCAGTTATTCCATTCATTCATTTGTCAACATAACTCATAATGACATTTAATAAATTAACATATTTATGGGATGATAAGTTTCATGAAATATTATATGATTATGATTCTAATTCATGATGATTCATATTTTAATGATAATCATACTCATTGACTTACAATAAAACAAAATAAAAATCTCTGATAATAATCATGAATATTAACATAAAAATTCAAACAATAATCACAAGTAACCTTGTACTAAAAATTAATATTCAGGTACTAGATAATCTTAAAAATAAATGTGCATCCCTCTTCAAGGAAACCTTGTGCTTGCTTCCAAGAAAGCTTGTCTTCAAACAGTAATATTATCAAAGAAAACAACTATTCTTCTTCCTTATAATTATTTTTTATGATCTTACCCTATTTACAAATCACTAAGAATTTGAGAGAACCTGAGTTTTTGAATTTTAATTATGATGAGCAAGGAATTGTGTTTTTTTATTCATGTTGTATGCATCGATGTTCATCCCACTAATTAATATAGACTATGAAATTGAAATTTCGAAGTAAGAAAACGTTTTTACTCACACTGGTGTGAGTTATACTGATTTTATTATTTATGAAGCTCCAACAACTGTTAGTGACCCTGGGCCTGTCAAACAACCTCGAAATAGAGGCTGATTCAAACGAAATATTGGGTACAAAATGCACCCCAAATCCACATTCCAACTTTGAATAAGTATGATAAGTGGAATCCTTTAAACAGTAGGTATCTACTTTTAGTATTCAGTTCCAGTACCGCTTCATCATCTAAAGTTTTTCAAATAGTTTCTGTAACTTCAACTCAAGTAAAATATTTTATTATTCTGTTGGACCGGAAATTTTCGAGCCTTCAAGGAAGTTTATGGTATTTAAATATTCATGAATCAACACAAAGCTCTCTTGATTAATTCACTAAATTAATGGTACTTACTTGCCAAGGCCAAGCGCCTTTCTGGCTTTCTTTGCCATTGACGATTCTTCCTTGCGAAGAGCTTCCGCTGTAATTTCGGGGTTGACGGTAGTTTATGGCTCCCCCAATTCCGCAATCACGGCCTTAAAGCAAACAAATAATCAGTTTTAGTATTAACAAAGAAGATAGGGAGCTATTAAGTATTCTAATTGTCTTTGGTATTAACGTCTCAACTTTAGTGCACTTTGAGTTTGAGTGGTTTCAGTTTGAGAATAATTTATTTGTATAAAAATATTTGTTGAACAGCTTATGTCGATCCATACACAGAAACTCACCAATTCTAGAGAGAGTGGACAGGAAATATTTTAAAAAATGAGTAAGTTCAAGATGGAGTAACAAAAATTGATGAAATTCAAGGTAGAGTCGTAGAGTAACATTTGTACGGATGAATCCATCCATAAAAATTGAAATAGAAGGAGTTTGGATATTGCAGCTAATCAATTGCTTTTTAAATTATAATAATTTATTGAACGAAATTCCTAATTAATAATGCCATAAAATACTCTGAAGACCTCCGCTACTGCGAATATTGACAACAGAATAATAGCTTTAGTCCGATTCACGTACAGAAGTCAGCATTGTTTATATGAGGATCATTGATGCCAAGTTTCATTGAGAGAGAAAGAGAAAACTGCACCAAACGTGTTTGTTGAGACTGTGAGCGACAACAATGCACAGTGCAGTGCGGCAACTATGCACAGTGCGAATAGGATAGTAAGGAAATTCGATGAACGCTGCTGCACAAAAAAACTTTTGCCCGGGCGGGAATCGAACCCAGCACCCCGTGTTTCAATAAAAATTAAAATATTTTGAACATATAATAAAAATTAACAACTGTTGATAGAAGGTAGGTTACAATGATATACAATAAACACTTTTTCCAAAACTGAACTCTGCAGAGCCAGTAGATGACGTTTAATTTTTTATTATTACACCAAGTGGCGAAGAGGGAGAAAGGGCGAAGCAGTCATTCAGTCTTGCAGTCATGACTCAGTTGATGAAGGATTCTCGGAGCTAGTCCTTAGCATGCACAAATGATTCTTTATTGCTTTTAGTACTTCAATATCATGGGTACATCGGTATCATCTTACATCGTTATCATCCATGATGATAGTGAATTATCTTCTTAAGGTGGGATTTCGTTACTGCGGCTCCGCAGCCGATACACAGCCAGCCAAGATGGCGGACAAATTCGCAGTCTGGGCACCCGTTTCGAAGGCCGTTATCAAATCAAATTGATAACATCGAATTGAACAATAATGAGATATTAAAGGGCTTTAAACCGGCGAATTACAATATCTGAATAAGTTTTGAACGAGATTTGTTGCACCATGTACAATCGCTGGGGTACATGGCCTTAGACTGGTGAATTGTCCGCCATCTTGGCTGGTCGTGTCGGGATCGGCTGCGGAGTGCAGTAACGAAATCCCACCTTATAAATAAAAAGAAGATACGGTTGCGTTCGTGTGTGTGTTTATTAGCAAGATGCAAGCTAATTTTGTGGATTGCGTTCCGAAAAAATAAGAATGATCTAGACCTTGAAATTTTGCATACAGCTTCCAAAAATATCAATGTTATGCACCTCGAAGCCCAAATTTCAATTTTCCCTTTAGATATTTCAGAATTGAAGCTCAAATACCACTTCATTCCAGAAGGTTAAAATACTTCATAATGATTCGAGTTCGAGGTTAGAAACTTTAGTACGCTAATAAACGGGTGAAATTGCAACGGCTGCGGTGGAGCAGTTGGTTTAGGCGTGTCTCCCGTGTCTCCAGACCGAAGGGGCTCCAGTTCATCGGGGTTCGAATCTCAGTTCCTCCAAATTTTTTTGACATCAAACTTTCATCAAAAATCAATTATTTTTTGCTTTTTCATCGAAATAAAATTAATTCTTTAATTTTTCAGTTATTTATTATTAAACCAATATCAATTTTTCCAATATAAAACAATATTAATTTATTCAATTTTTCGACTTATAATAGTTCGTATTTTGCAGATAATTTTCAACTTCATGCAAGTAAAACAAATTTTTCTAATACTGTACTTTTTACAAATCGCTATGATATTCCAATGTTGAAATTACACATTGGGAAATAGAACCTAATCAAACTATTATTGGAATTTGCCAAGTTTAGCGTTCTATGACAGCAATAAAATTACAAAATTGTTATGGAATTATCTGATGGAATAATAAGGAATAATATGGAATTATCTGATGAAATATCTGAGTACTGCATATTGTGGTACATTAATAAAAATTTGTAATGAAGGAGGATTATTCACGGGGATCTCAGTTGTCTCATAATTTTCGCAGTTCAAGAAGATTTTTGTATGTGATGGCATTTGGTAAAAGTAATGAGATTAATAACGGGCCTTCTTAAAATAAAATGCTGACTGCTAACGGGAATATTATTGAGCTTACAGGTAACTTACTTGACAAAAATGATGAATGTGTAGCTTACAGTAAAGTAGCGAGAATACTACTAACAATAAGTATGCAGTTGTGTTTACCTATAAAGAATAACTTGGAGCTTATGCCACAATAAATACTTCTCTTCATTTCCTTCCTAATATTTTCCTGTTAATTTCTGAATTGGTCCAATTCATTTAGGCTACTTTATTGGATGTGATGAATTTCTCAATAAATTTAAACCACTATTTTTGCCTACCTTATATGTTCAGTTTTAGCATAGCATTAGGCTACAATATTTTAAAGGCCTAATCCAGAAAAAATGAATAATATCTTTGATACACCAGGAAGAGAAGAAATTATAATGTAGCTTTGTTTTGCGGAGCTCCGTTGCGAAGCACGGGTGGCTTCTAGTTATAAATAATATTTATAATGATTCTAATGAGTTATTGTCGTATATGAATTTCATAGCTATTATCATGGAATAAAGTATAATCAAATGAATTGAAGAAGTGCCTTTTCCCAAGACAATGAAACTTCAGCATGGCATCCTTATTGTGTCGTGTCTGTATTGATAGGAAATTATTATTAAGCTTATGGCTTTTTTTTTGGCGGAGAGACCCTTTCGTGTGTTCCACCTTGCCGAATTATCCAGTTTTCCCTAATGGGAAATATGGAAAACATTATAGGTTAAGTCCAACACTAAATTTTCAACTTATAAGTCCCGAAAAATTTTTAAAATCAAATTTTTTCAATTCACAGATTAACAGATTAACAAATTAAATATTGAATTATACAAAAAATTTAAATGAGAAATTAAGAACCAAAAATTTTTAACACGATATTACATCGTCATGACAACCTTCCATAGGAAATAAGAGCAAAATAATCTGAGATAGAGTTATCATTTTTAAAGAATTTTTTCGATTGTTGGAGCTGCATTGTGTGCTTGGATCATACTGTAGGCTGTCTGTGATTTGATTTCACACTACATAATAGTATTACAATGCTACTATAGTATACACAGATCAGGTATTGTAGCCAGATAATGTGTAGGCCTATTACACAGGTATTACACACTTGTCAATAAGGAAAAACATGAACGGAAGAAATAGTTGTCAACACATGAGGAACACGTGTGGAACAAGCAGCAAGGAAGCTACTTGCTGGCCAGTAATTGGAACTGTGGCATTGCAGCGGAAATTCGATCCGACCAAACAGAAAAAGAAACAAGATAACGCAGTGAGAGCTGTAATGAAGCTAATTTTACTTTCGTTGTAGCGAAAGACAACATAAAAGAAACGGAGAAGGATTTTTTTGTTGAGGCGAGCAGTAGTAATCACATCCATGAAAGTGAAAATGCTTGCAAGAAAGTGAATGGCGGAGGGATCAGCTGTTATATTTGGCGCCATTTCTCAATGCGCGGGCATTTTTTGCCGCCCTTGGAAAGCAACCTACCGGCTTTCCTCATCATCATTATCAACTATTATCTTACAAATCGAAAGAAATGTTTCGTTCCAACCGGATGTAACCGCTTATTCGATTATACTGTCATTTGGCATAATAGGAGAAATTTCGTAAGAGCATAATTTTTTGTCGGGCTGCAGAATGTGCTCCCTTTCGCTTTTAGAGTTTATTCAAATCTCCGAATTGAATCTGCACGAGTTTATTCTTCATTAAGGTCGATAGTTTAGTTTCTCTTTATTTTGCAATCTAAATCATAATGAGTTTCGCTAATCATAGACTTTTTCAATCAACCAATATTTGAACGAAATCGTACTAAACATCGTTCAACTCCAATTCTACTGTGAGTTATACAGTAATAGAATTGGGCGATCAACCAGCAACAATATCCAAATGAGTATTTATTTTGTTCGTCAATGTTTCAAGGTGTTTTTTTTTTCAATAGGATTGAACTTTTGTGACAAATTGTGACAATTTTCAATAATCAAAACAATTTCAAATCCTCCTCTTTCTCATTAAGAAGTGACTGACACTTAAGACAGAGCTTGGCGTTTTTTATAGAATATTACAAAAACGCTCGTAAACATTCTCCAACATTTTGGAAAGCATTCGACTCGACTGTCCTAACACAAAGTACCGTTACACGAATGTAAATCATTACTGTCGAAGAAAGTGGAAAAATCATAAAACATTTACGGTAAAAAGCGATTCAATATTATGAACACTTTTCTCGTTTATGATAATGATTTAGCGCTGTTGTCTGCTATGCTTTTTTTCGTTTATGATGATAATAATGATTCGAGCGTTCTTGTCAGTTGTTTAAGAACACCTGGGTGGTGTATTGTTGGTTTGGTGTTTTAAAGCATTTTTGAACTAATCAGCTGTTCGTGACAAGTTCCAGGAGTGCCAACAGAACAAAGCGAGTCGATTGGGAGCATGGCCTGGAAGTGATCATGATGATAATTTACCAGCGGGTTGTCCGTTAGGTTAGAAGGCGCCTTCTCTTCTCTCAGATGCCAGCCAACTCCGAATGAAAGTGAAACCGTTGATCTTCCACTGTACCGACGACCTTCGATAACGGTGCTTTCTCTTTCTTTTTCCTCCTTCATCAAGAACCGAAGATCAATTCGGTGTATTGTCTTGTAAAGTGATGAGTTATTACCATAAAACGGATACAACAAGTAAATGCTCCGCGCTGAATTATTAAGTTTTGGAAGCAGATTCTGTCTTTCCGCCTTTCGGAGGAGACGTTCAGCCGCCGGTCACCAAGCTACTTTAGTAGCTGCTAACGTGATAGCTGCTACCTGTTAGCAGCTACCCGTCAGCTATGACCATCAATTAACTTGTAATTTACAATGTACTCGATAATTAAAGCTTTGGACTTCGTATCAAATTTCCCACTTAACCAAATTGTATAGACAAAACTCAGCAATAATCCCCGAAATTTCCCCAGTAAGATCCTCATAAGATACTTAATTTGCTTTATTTTCGATGGTTGTAATATTTGAATTTGTTGATATTCAGAGATATGAACTTCATCTTAAATTCTTGACTACAGCAAATTCAGATAAATTCAGTTTAATGTACCAAATAAGATCCTTATTAGTTAAGATTTTTGTTATAATTTAGATAGTTTTAGATAATTTCAATTAGTTATAATTTCAGAGTTTGAACTTTGCCTTAAACTCTTGAATTCAGCAAATTGTTTAGAAAAATCTCACTTTTGAACATCAAATAAAACTCCCTGGATAAGATCCTATTTGGATACGAATTTGATTTCGTATTTTGCTTCAAGGATTATCAACATTTTACCTAGGCCAGTGACGGTTCTAGAATAGAAAATCTGGGTGGGCAAAGGGTAAGGAAGTAAAGGCTGAAATACCAAAATATGTGAATGGACAGGGTGATGAGAGGTGCACTGAAAATATAGGACACTTAGGCCTACTTGGAGGGAGAAGGTTCAGTAAGTCAATATTAATAACCTATACATATTTTTTTGACAACACTTTAGTAAATACGGTGGTATTCAAAAAAAGCAATTGAAAAAAATTCCATTAAAACTGGAGGAGCAGCTGCCCATGGCAAAAACCGCCACTGACCTAGGCTCACCTGATTTTGAACGGATTTTCACAACACCAACAACTTGTTGAACATTGAATGTAGGATATTCCTCTGGTACGTTTGACAAGGATGCAATAACCCAGCATGACGATGAGAAAGTCTAATGAATATCCTGTCAATTGCATTCGAGACCTTTCGGAGTCCTCAGAATCCTAGGCTAATGCAGTATAATGGCTCATATTTTGTACTCATTATGCATGTATCGGTTCATTCCTACTAACTCTCACTAGTTGACAGTAATTGGACGAATGATTAGATGACTTGCCATCGCTAACCTAACAGCTGCTACATGCAATCCTAGGGTCGTCGTAAAGCAGTAAAGTAGCTTGGCTTTCTATGACCCATCGAAGTTCTGGGCTAATGAATTATTTTTAAAAAACAACTATCAATGCAGGCAAATTCGTTATAAGAATTGACTCTTAGGGCACAAAAGTAGTTAATGTTCTATTAGGCCTACTCATGAAAATAAAACGTGTTAATTGGAGATTAAGCTTGACTGAACTTTAAGAAACTGGCACATATAATAGGAAAATATCGCTTGTTGTGGAGTTGGAACCCTCTCCACACCACAATTACCCTCTTCCACACATAGGCTTTGCCTTTGTGGACAGATTTCATGAAGCGTCTTAGAAAAATAGTGTTGTATATTCTGTAACTATGATATATTTTAGTTAGATTTAGTTATCACAGTAGTATTAAACTTTATTCAATTGAAACTGTAAGTCTTAAAAAGTCTTAAATAATATTGTTTGTTTGCAGAGGATGTAATATTGTTGTATGATTTTAATTTTTGTAATGTGATGTCATAAAAAATAAAAACCAATTTGAATTTGAATTTGAATTTTGGAATTACAAACAGCGTTACAGAGCTACAAACACTGTAGCTGGAATTCAAAAAAATGATAGGGAAGTCTGTTCGATTGGGATTTTATTCCTTGGCTCAATACACTACGGCCTGGTTGAACTTTTGTATTCTATTGGATGTAAAGGAAAATAAATCACAATAATGAAAAGGTATCTCTGATAATGCTATTTAATTAGTCATAAATCTAGAATTTTCTGAGGAATTCTCATGACAATATACTTATTGAATAGGCACTTCTTTTAAAAAGTAACATCTATTTCATCGTTGTAATGAGTTCGGTTACTCGTTAAATTATCAAATAAGTCAAATCACGGACTCTAAAGAGAGTGCTTGGATAAAAAAAACTCTTTTGTTATCTGCTTAATAATACTCGTAATAATATCACTTAAACGGGGGGCCAAATTCATATTACAACTACTGTGTTCCTTAAACGTGACTGAACTCATATTAGAGCTACCATGCTCCTTAAAAACGACTGAACTCATATTAGAACTACTAAGTTCCTTCAACATGACTAAACTCATATTAGAACTACCATGTTCCTTAAAAATGACTAACGACCAGAATAAACTACCCATTTAGGTTTGTCCACTAATAAAAATCAACGAATTCCTCAATTTGAAAATGGTAATGTAATGTTGTTGACAAAGCTCTAGAATGTATTGAGAATTAAAGAAGTATACTTTTTCAAGACATATACATGTGTTAAAAATTGCTCAAGGAATCAAACGATATTTGCTTTCAATAGAAAGTGACAATGAACGATTTCCGATGTTGCAATGGAAGGAAAGAGACAGATAATTAGCAGATAAATAAAGATATGTGGATCAAAAGATTCTGTAAATCTATGTATTGTGGTGTTGTACAATCTGCCCTTCTTACAAGACATGGATGAAATGTAAATTTGTATGGATAATAATCTTAGTCCGATGTGACCTAGTTCGGAATATCAGCTGATCAAGCACGTTCATGTTGATTATACATGCTTTGAGAATTGAATTATGATTGGAAGGAATATCTAGTTCTAGAGAATTATTAGTAGGTTTCATCCATACAGAATCAATCTGGTTTTTGAAGGAGATATATATTATAATCAGTTGAAGTCACTTATCCAGTACTACATGATATATTTTATGTAAAATAGTTATTAATATCTTTTTCAACATAGTTGAAATATTGACTCTTTAAGCTGGATTTGGAAGTGTAGAATTTGTAAGGGATAAAATAATCAGAAAGTATATTTAAATGGTTGATTAATACGGAATAAACAAGAATTTTGTATACTATCCATGAGTAATTATTGTTTTAATTCTTTTCTTACTGTTCCAAAATAATCAAAAATATTTTCATGAAAAATGTCAAAACATTGTTCACTCGATTCTGGTACCAAAATGCTCCCCACATTACTGGGCAGACAGTCACGTATTCTTCATGAAGAGTGTTTCTGTACTATAAACCTAGATACTTGTCATAACTGAATGACTAATGCACTGCGGCCTCACACTTTCTGAATACACGTATGCACTGTCATGATGATGTGGAAGGAATTCATAACTATCAGTCGTACTGATAAGAAGTTCTCGAATATTCCAAGTGAAATTTTGGGGATTTCATGTGTTTGAAGGATAAGTATTCCAAGTTTGTACTCAAATTTTATTTCCATTTATTTATTTATGCAATCACAAAACTATGCTGAGCCTGTATTCTCCTCTCCCGAATTTTGATTAGTTAAACAGTCCAAAACAAAGTTATATTGTATTTCCACACACTTCACACAAGAATTTCTGGACCAAGAATACTGAGTAATTTTTAACAATTTTTGAATTAAGAAAAGTTTTCAACATCGCGAATGTTGGAGGATAATGGAGATACAGCAGTAGTTGTTCTAAATTTTTTTAGTAAATTTAACTTCCAATTTGAAGATTAAATTTAAACTCTTCCTGCATTCATTCTGACTTTTAAGTCAAATTATTCATGTGTATTCCAAACAAAGTCACCTTCAAATGTTGGAAAATTACTAGTATGATGTTGGTCACGTGAAATAATCTGTCTAGACACTTTGAACTTGAACACAGTCGGTAGCATTTTACTTAATTGCAGCCAGAATTAGTCCAGTGTCGAGTTAATTGAACAGCACGAGCTGAACTGAGACATTCGGTGAACTATCTACTTTGTTTACTTGCCTGGGGAAAGCTTTTTCCTAAGATGTTTTCACTTCACGCCAGTCAGGAGAGTGTCGAATGGTCCTGATCGATTCTAAAAAGCGCCTGAAAGCTCCCCGGAGAAGAAATGCCATAAAAGCTGAACAAACCAATAGCTTTTCTCATTCCTATTCAATGTGCGTGATCATGGCAATCTTCTTTCTTTTTTTAAAAACTACAGCAGTAGTTGTTCTCTCTGAAACAATACGGTTATACGAGGATTGTCGTGTCTTCTTCGTGCCCTTTCTTGTATATCACGTTGTTCAGCTTCTGACTGAATAATTAATTCCTGCCAGAAGATGTAGATCGCTCCCAAAAAAGGACACAGGAAGGAAGCCTTAGGATAGAAAAAAGAAGGAACTTTCTCCAAGTCGTATGTGTATGTGTGTTCGAACCAAGCCAGGGTCACCTTTCGATTGTTCGGTCAGATTTACCTAGCCTACTCCGGCATGCTGATGCCATTCAATCCACTTTTAATGTCATTGTCTGTAAATCGACCAGTGAAAGAACAAACACCTTCTCTCCAATTCTTCTCTCTCTCTCTATCACTACTATCTGTCTATCTCTAATTCTTTCTCCTTCTATCACTAACTACTGTCTATCTCAGCTGGAAACATCCAAGCCAGTCATTGTCGGGAAAGGAAAAGTACTCTTACTTTCTAATAAATTATTCAATCTTCGATCATTCGATTGATCGATCGTTCTAGCATCAAACAAGTTCGATAACCACATAAAAACTTGTGGATTGGTAATCTGTTATTCTGGAATTGAGCAATGCCTTTAATCGAGTTTTCATGGCGAGTTCCTTTTAGAAATGACATAAGATATTTGTTGGTACTCTGGTTAACTTGTTGCTGAGTAATTGGAGATAGCTCAATCATCATACATCTCTATAGAGAAACACATATAGCTCAGTCAACATAGAAATAAAAAGTGTATCGACCTAACTGAATTGATAACTCAATCACTACAAACACAAGTTATAGTTGATAGAGAATAATGCTGAGGCCTCATCGAATACTTCCTGCATTTGTGGTCAAGTCGTAGAGTGGATATTACTCTCTTAACTTCGCTACGTCAGAAAAATAAAGAAGTCATTCATTTCATCAAGTAATCAAATACATTTATCGCCATTTTTTCATTCAGCACCCAATGTTTCAGGCAAAGAAGCATCAAATATGATTACTTTAATTAGAGTTTTATAAATTTCATCCATTCTTACATTCAAGATTCAACGCAAAAATACACCTCTATTTTCTCCTTTGAACTTGAAATACAAAGTCACTGTTCGTCTTTTAAATCGCGTCTTTTTATATTTTACTGGTATAGTTTATTAGGATATAATTTGCTATACTGATATTTTATTTGGTCGAAGTATTCAACCATTTTATGTGAAAACTGTGTGACAATCTGATAATATTGTTAATAATAAATGAGAAATAAACAAACCAATTCAAATCGAACCGTACATGAAGTGGCTCGAAGTACCGCACAATAAGAACGTACAATAGTAGGACATCCTTAGGCCAGGCGTACACCGGTTAGTCAAGACAAGACAAGATGAGATTAGTCACGTTTAGTCACAATACTTCGCAAATTTGCTTATGAAGCAACACACACCGATTAGTCATTGCATCAGTGTGTGCTGCTTTATAAGCAACTATGTGAATTACTGTGTCTAAAAGTGACTAATCTTGTTTTGTCTTGTCTTGACTTATCGGTGTACGCCTAGCCTTATATTATTTCTATAAAAAGTTTATTCATTCAAGATTCCAGTAAGAGAAAGTGAAGCAATAAAGACAGTTTCCTACTGCAGTTCTCAAATTGTAAAAGAAAATAAATTTGGAATAAATTCACATTCACGGTTAAACTGTCAATGATAAGCTGTAATAGGAATATTGTAAACTGTTCATAAATACAGTAATCAAAAGTGCAGAAATCGAACTTGGATTGTTTGAAATGATAGTATTCCTCTAAAATTTAGCTATGTTTGAGCTTCATATAACGTTTGTAATAAATAATGCAATAACGATGGGTTATTCACAGACTAGCACTTATCTAGCATTGTTGACTAGACTTCAGAATAGGCAATAGGCATAACCCCAACAATATCCACTAACACAGACAAATATTACAGTGAAAGCGATACTTGAATACAAATATTCGGAAGAGATAGCTTTGTTTTGCCAGCATGAATTATTTATTATTGTAAGAGACTTCAAGTTGCTAGTGGAATGCACAAATGTATTATTATTATTTATCACGCACCTTTCATTTGTTTGCAATGGGACTCACTCGGGATCGAAATTATATACATCAATGTCTAGAAAGCTCTATTAAGATTATACAGGTACTGGTATTTCATACGATAGAAGAAAGTTAAAGTTAGCCTATATGCCTGAGAGGTTTTTTATAAATAACATTAGAATTCCCTAGAGAAATGTTATACAATCGATTGCATGCTTGATAGCCAATTTTGACCGAAAAATGGCATTATTAGACGGAACTCAATGTGGATTAAGTTTAATAAGTTCTGACAAATATCGTCATTTCATGAAGGTTGAATTTGAATAGGTCTCTTAACGAGGTGAATTTGCAATGAGCGGGGGAAGGGTGTCAAAACGAGTTTTCTCTTCCGGACGTCATTTTCCAAACCGATAATCATGAAAATGGTACCAAATTTTTCAGAAATATCTCTAGAATTGTTGTACAACCTTGAAAGTTCGATTTTTTATCTCTGAAATGGCAATACAAGTCGATACACATGGAGCAAATTCCACTCAATTTAATCTCAAATTAAAAATTTCTACAAGTGATAAAATTACAGCAACAATTCTAGCAATGTTCATCTTCAATTTAAGATCATCCTCTTATTTCCAGCTCCAAAAATAGTGACCGAAGGAGTGAAACACGGAGTGCCTGTTTTAATGCTTTTTCCAATGGTATTAATTAAGGCCTCTTAAAAGTCGTACTTCACAGGTTTCACAGACTTTTACTAGTCTTTACTTAGGCAAGGCGTACACCGGTTAGTCAAGTAACAAATAACTCATCTTTACAGTAATTCCATACACTTATTTCCAGCTCCAAAAATAGTGACCGAAGGAGTAAACCACGGAGTGCCAGTTTTTATGCTTTTTCCAATGGTATTAAGGCCTCTTGAAAGTCGTACTTCACAGCTTTCACAGACTTTTACTAGACTTCACTTAGACTTCACAGACTTTACTAGACTTCATGCTCTTTGACTTCACAGCTCTACAGATTCTTTGATTTACAGGTTTTTCTTTCTAGAAACCGTTTCCAGCTAATTTTAGCTGTACAGTCGAGTTTTCAGTCAAATGTTTCATCCAATAAATATTTTACAACATATTGAGAAAAATATTTTCAGTCAATGTTTCATCCAATAAATATTTCAGTCAAAGTTTGATCCAATAAATATTTTACAAAATATTAAGAAAATGTTTTCAGTCAAAGTTTCATCCAATAAATATTTTAATGAATGTTAAGAAAATGTTTTCAGTCAAAGTTGCATCCAATAAATATTTTAAAAAATATTAAGAAAATGTTTTCAGTCAAAGTTTGATGCGACAAATATTTAACAAAATATTGAGAAATGATTTACGAGTATAGGAAATTACTTACCATACTCAGTGTTGGCTCCGGGAAGTGTAACAAGCAGGACACACACCGCGAACACGAATGTGATGAAAGCTGCCGGCTTTTTCTTAGCGCTGAAAAGTTTCTTTCGCAAAAATTCATTTGAGTTTCCGTTGCCGAATAACTGTTGCCGGAAGAAACACATCGTTTTTTGCACCGGCTCTTCTTCATTATTCAGCACGACCGCTGAAGAACAGTTCGATACTTAATCGTCTCAAGACGTTTAAGTATAATCGTTTGTCGACATATTTGATCACTACAAATTCATCGAACTATTATTGTCACTGATTAATTATCAGTAACTCAAGTTTAGTCGGAAAACACGTCATTGAGGCTGCGAGAGCTCAAATACTGAAACATTGAAGTTGTTATTTACTAGAAAGGCAGTTAATTGTTCTTGATACTTGAAGAATAGCTTTACCTTTCAATAATCAAAGTGTTGGAAATGAATTAAAATAATAATAATTCCGTGTAACCTGGCTAGCTCAGGTCTGGTGTCAGAGTTTTCCGGTCACTCCTGATCAGTTCAGGGTCTCTGACGTGACTTAACGACTGTTTTTTAGGCAGCCGGGAGATGAATTTATCTTAATAGAATTTAGAGTCTTTCAATTATACTTAAATTATAATATTCAAAATGATTCATCTCTTAGAAACGACTCTCTATTTCAATAATAAAGATAGATTATGTTCATTCATGACTAAATTTGAAAAAGTGAATCATTTGGGAAAAAACTAAGAATGAAGAGTCTTGATTGGGAGCTAGAGTAATATCAACGCTGATAATGAATAGACCTGATAATGATACGCTGATAACGATGATATATTCATTATTATTAATGAAAATTAATTGTAAATCATTACAAAACTATTCGAATACTTTCAATTTGATCAACTCCCAAGCAGGAGCAAATTTATGAGATTGCACTGAATTTACAAAATTTTAGATATTGTTAAAGCTAAATGTTATAATATGGTCTGAGCATTCAAGCGCTAGACAATAATTTAAATTCTAATAGAATTTCTTTTGAAAGTGCTTACAAAGATATAAAAAATTATAAACTTATTATGATAGGAAATAATTTACTTGACAACAATTGTGTGTGAATCTTTGTAAGTTACTACAGAACTTCATTATTCTTAATCAAGGAACTCAAGGTACTTCGTCAAGGAACTCTAATCGAGAGGTGCTTACTTGTGAGCTGCATCACTGAAGAGGGTGCTTAATCAATAATTGACCCAATAATTATCTTAAGGAGATATTAGATTGACCTTTACAAAACTCAATACAGTACCAATGCCTAGTGGAGTAATAATGTAAATTAAATTCAAACATTCAAGTACAAGGATTATCATATATATTATTATAGACTTCAATGAACCTAAAAATTGAATATTGTGGTTGAACTCACTCAATTCGAACGGTTTTTATAAGCACGGTTAATATAATCGGTTAATACGAATCACGTGATGACCGATTACACTTTTTGCTTGTAGATAGTGAACGTGAAATACACTCCATGATAGTAATTTATACAACGAATCTAATTGGTATTGAACTTGAAAATTATCTTATAAGACAAACAAGAGTATATTTTAGAATTATTTTAAACCGCAATCACTGATTAACTTCGCGTCGGATCACTTTTGTAACGGTTCAAATCAGCTGTTAGTTGTTTTCGCGCGCTTTCCGGAGCGTTGTTGTTGTTGATGATGTAGTTGGTTAACAGCGAAAGTCTGAAACCGAAATGCATGGAAGTGATCATTTACGATCGGTTTTCTCTGGCGCGAGTCGATGCTGCAGTGAAACGGAAGGGGCGATCCTCACTCGGCCGCTCGCTCATCTCAATTGTTCCGATACGAATACGTCACAAGGAGAGGGTGGAAGGAGGGGAGAGTTAGGAGAGAAGAGTAACGAAGATGACCAAGGAGTGAAAGAGTGGAGTGAAAAGGAAGAGTGGCAGAGGCGATGATCCATGCTAGATACCCAAATACGACATTCTTGTGGTGGGAGTTTTTTAACCCACATTCGAATATGTACAGTAAGTAGATAATGTTAGTTGTCTGTTGAAAAATGTGTCCACAATACGATAAAGTGTGGAATGTGCTATTCAATAGAAGAATGTTTAACAGAAATTATGCTGAGGAGGAATGAGTGGAAATGGAATGTTGGAGAAAACAATGGTTGTAAAACGATGTGAGGAATGGAGTGTTTTTAATACTCTACGGGCTCACATGTTTCGTAAGGCCTGTATACTCTGTTCCATGAAATATAATGAAGCGAATCTATAGACAAACAGATTCAACTATATTGTCTTTGGTGTACTGTAAGCTCCCGGTTATCCAAATCTCGGTTAACCGAGTCTCCGGGTTAACCGAGCCTGTCATTCAAAAATAACAAACATAAATAAAGGTCTTGATAGCGAGAGATCTACGGGGAAGAGGTTATCTCAGAAGACGATCAAAGACTTTTTCAAGAGATTATGTTTCTAAATGCTTACAGGTCTATAATAATTGTGATTATTGTATTTTCGCTTCCAATAAACCAGTTTTGTAACCTTTCACGGGGTTTCAAGTTTTTTTTACCATAACTGAACTTAACCTTCGTATTATCCGAGTTTCCCCGTAACCGACGTCGTCCCAGTCCCAATTGACTTGGATAATCGGGAGTCTACTGTATTCATAATTCCCTTAAATCTTCTGTATGAAATTTATGTTTGAGGCATTGAAAGGGATGATGATTTTAAAGGTACAGTCCTTCCCAAGCTTGTGGCTTACAAGGGCAGGATAGGATATTGGAACACCATTTTTGAGTAGTTGAGATTGAAAATCGATTGATTTGGAGCCCTCAAGAAAATTTATTGAAAATCCTTGACTTTTATTACTGCAAAGGGTTTGAAGATGCTTGCAAATTACGAGAGTTTAAGGAGTTCTACTGCACTGCAAGTTCTTATTTTACATGGAATGTGTATAATCACGTTTGATAGTCGATTCCAAGTTCACTAATCTAAAATCATCGCAAATTTATTATCAGTTTTGCTGAAGGGTCATGAGGGTACCTGAATTCAATTCAATTGTATAAGAGATGTGTACAGTATCAGGAGAAACTTGGCCTGTACCTCTGCGAGTTCTCAACTTCGATAAGAAAAGTTGGAAACAGAATAGAAAGATTGCGGTACTGACTTACCCATACAGTAGAAATATCCAATGAAGTTCGAACAGTTTTTGGAATCCCAGAGGGAGAGGGGAGGGGAATCGGCGTCATAAAAAATTCTTTATAATATTCCGATAAAAATATTATGAAAAAATATAAATTCACTGACCTAGGTTCACTTTATGGGAATACTGAAGTCTTTGTTATGTTTATGAAGTCTTATCGGTAGCTTTTAAAAAGGCTTTGACGAGAATACCAGGGCCTCCAGATAGAAGTATCATAAAAATAACCAAATAACGAAGTTTTTATAGAAATAATTGATGTTGTTTAAAAGATAACAGATAAATTTACTGATTTGGTTATTAAATCATATCGTTTAATTGGGTAACACCAATTGCTCTTTTCAGAATAATTATTGGAGTTTATTTAAGAATATTGAATTATATGAATAATGTGTTTTGATGGGATATTTTTCTTGAACACTGTAGAGTAGTGTAGAGAGTGACCCTGAATCCAACTCTTTCTGCAGAGTGTTTTTTTGTCACTATTGTATTTATAAAAACCCTGCATAAAACATTTATGTGAACTATGTTTCAAAATAATAACAAAACTAGAAACTACTTGAAGGGCACAGGGGAAAAACGATCAAAGTCCAAAAAATCGAAAATCTGGGTTAAAATATTTCTTTAAAGCTTGTTCTGAGCTCTACAAGATAGCACAATCAAAACCTATAGGGAAAACGATCACAGTCCCAACAATAAATTGAATAAAATATCATTGACTGAGGGAAAAACGATCATAGTCCACTTCAACATCTGAAAGAATGATCAGAGTCCACATCAACATCTGGAACAACGATCAGAGTCCACCTCACAGCTCACAGCTGACTAGATATCATTATTAATATTTACTGTTGTTCAGTGCGTAGTGTGACGTTAAACATTCTTATTTATACTTTGAGGTTATATTACACCAGTTTCAAATAATATTAATTTATTATTCCAATTCACTTAAGATCTAGTGTTGTGACAATATGGATATTTGAAATAGAAGATTGTGACAGTGTAAGTGAAGGATGAGCTGTTTCTGAACTGGAAGACAAGAAAAGGGAGAAGACTACAGGTAGACTGAAGGATGCTTCTAAACGTATAAGAAACCAGACTTTGACTACTGGAGACCCCTGCAACTGTAAACGTTTCAAAATGTGCTTCGAAGTTATTTCTGCAGAAGAGAGGGATGTGATTATCAAAAGAACTCAATCTACTTCCAAGTTTTGATGCACAAAATTCTCATCTAAGTGGACTCATTTCCATTCATGAAGTTCTCAGACGTAGGCCAAGGCTTGACTGTTGAGGCAAGTGGTAACGATAGCAGCTATTCCTATAAAGTTCGTGTGAATAGGGAAGGAAAAGTTACTGAAATACCTGTCTGTCATAAAGGTTTCATTTCAATTCACGGCATAACAAACAGGCGACCTATAAGTTTGAAATATGGACGTGCAACTACAGGCCAAGCTCCTATTGATGGGCGTGAGAAACATTCAAACAGGCCTCATAAAATAAAAATTGAGACTTTTAATAAGGTATGTGATCACATCAGGTCTTTTAAAAGCCGTAAAGCCCATTACAGCTTGTATGACAGTCTGAAAATCTACCTTGATGAAGATTTGAATGTGAAAAAATGTATGATCTCTACATTCAAGACAACCAACAGTTCAAGGTTTCATATGAAAAATATCGAGAAATTTTCAACAATAACTTTTAATATTGGCTTTGGATACCCAAGATCCGATACCTGCAGTCAGTGTGACGAGTATAAAGCTAAACTGAAACAGATTGAGTTGGAATTCAGTCAACCAGGTGTGTCAGATGAGACTTTGCAAAATTGACTCAAGAAAAATGAATTGCAGGTTGTCAACAATGTACATTTGAGAAAGGTTGAGAAATTTTATGACATGAAACGACAAGCTAGAAAAATAAGCAGAAAAGATAGAGAGTTGATGTGTATAACAATGGACTTCCAGAAAATCTACCACTCCCCAATCTTAGCACTAATGATGTCTATTACCGTCGGCAGCTGTCATTCTACATGTTCAATATCCATGAGCTACCGAGTAGAAAATCATTTTTCTTCACTTATGATGAAACTATCGCCAAAAAAGAAGGATCCAATGATGTGGCATCAATGCTTTATTATTACTTGAGCCAATCTAATGCAGCCTGGAATTCGTTCACTTGAAAATATTTTGCGACTCTGTGGTGGGCAAAATAAGAATTATTGTGTGTTGAAATTTGCGTACACTGTTGTTGCATCCACTTGAATTTGTTGGACTCTGTAAACATTATCTACTCAGTACGAGGACACTCTTTATTTGGAGTGCGATAAAATATGGCATTGATAAACTGCAAATCTCCATGCGAAATACCAGAAGATTGAGGGATGAAATAAGAAAAGCCAGATCGAAACCTGAGCCATTTGTTGTGATTGATCTGCCCACAAGATATGTTTCTCTCTTGGAATGAACACTTGAAACCATATTTCTCTCACAAATTGTCCGTTTTTCACTCGACCTATTCCGTGTTTTTCAAGTGAGTAGGAAAACCTGGAATGTTTCTACATAAAGACTTTTTCTGGAGGTTTTACAGAGAGTAAAATTTTGGAAGAAAACAAGGAAAACAACTGAAAAAAGAAACTTGAAGCAAGAAAATGTTGCACCTGCTTACAATGGACAGATGCAACCTCAACCAATGTATGGACGACCTCTGCCAGTGAGTGAAGGGAAGAAAAGAAGATCTGAACTCATCTCAAAAATTCTTGTGGACCTGCTGGAAAATTATTCATTGAAAAAGTCACATCTTATTCTGTTGAAGAAAGTGATCCTTCAGGAAAGTGAGAATGAGAATGAATAAAAATAGACCATTATCAATGTTTTTCATGTAGGCTAATGATTGTTTTTCATTGTTTTTCTTTTTATCATGATAAGTTTTTAATATTGACAATGGAATGCATTTACTTTTATATCTTTTGGAATGAGGTGATTTGAACTCATTTCAAAAAATCTTATTACTCTATTAGATTATGTTATCTTGGTGTATTTTATGCACTGGAAAAATATTCAGAAGACATTATTCAATCAATAAACTCAATCAACTCTTATAGGAACAAATATTCAAGGACCATGATCGTTTTTCATACAGGTTAGTGTAGTATGAGGAAATTAAATTGGCTTTTTTCACCTTCAATTGAAGATGATTTCAATTTTTTCAACGAATTCACATTATTAAATCTGATTATGTAATTTTGGTGTATTTCTTGCACTGGGAAAAATATTGACAAGACATTATCAATCAATAAACCCTGCATAAAACATTTATGTGAACTATGTTTCAAAATAATAACAAAACTAGAAACTACTTATTAACATTCAAAACATAATAGGGGTTGAAAATTCATAAATTATTTTTGTTTTTCCCTGTAGCCTACATTGTTTTTCTTTAATTTTTGTATCGCTACTTTATTGTCTTTCATTGATTTGTCATGTTTTACATACGGTACATACTAAGGATGTCTGGTAACACTTCTGATAATAATGTTTCAATAATTTAATCGAAAATTGTATCAACAATCAACAATTATTCATATTAGCAACAATAAATTACATAAATTTCGTCTCCGTTATTGTATTACACTGTACTATTTGAAATAGGATATTTACATCTAACAATTTCTACAAAAAACGTTGTAACACTTCTTGTTGCTGTAGTAACTGTAGAAAGTTTAACAATTCAATGCATTCTGTCGGTGAATCAGGGAACTATTTTCCAAGAGAAATGTAGTATTATGTTCCAGTGCAATCTACTATACACAGTACAGTATAGCAAGCATTGGAAAAACGGAGATACTTCTGCTTTTTATTTAAAAAAATGAATAAATATAGACGATTCTCAAAGATAAATATTAATGATTGAACGATTCATCTTGAATTAAGAAATTATTTTACTTTCAAGAATAATTTTCTGCTTTTATTCTGCAGTATTTTCTGCTTTATAATTCTCCAATATGTTTGAAGCTATTCCTTGTAAGTATGGAATTGAACGATTCAAATAGTATAATTTATTACTATTAAATCAATATTTGAATACTTAGAATGTACAGTAGATAAACTCTTTCATGTTAGGTGACTTCATGTTACTGTATCTCTTCCATCATCGTAAAATCAGACGGACTTTATAAAGAAAGAAACCTCTTCATAAAGCACAAAAAATGAGGGTCTGAGCCTGTAGTGTGGGATGTATGTAGCACAATAGACAAATTAATATGCAATATGGAATGCAATTTATCAAATTGAAAATAAGTAATCCTTTACAAATTGTTCTTTTATATTAGGACCACCTTCCATCACCAGACAGGCATTTCTATAGGTCGTTATGTTGTTATTTTGTTTGTCAGCAAAACCATACTTCAACCTTAGTCATCCACTTGAATCCTATAAAAATTCAGTTTAGGTGATTTTCAGTAGTCATCAAAGGCTTTATTTGAACCTTTATTATTACATGTTGAGTACTAGTGGTTAATTCATAATAATAAGTGGATTAGAACCCACAGTACCTGTACAGAATCGTAATCATTACAGAGTGAATAGGGTAATCAGGGTAAATCAATGAAATCAGTAAATAGGGTAATAGAGTATCATTATAGAGTGAAACTCTTACTCTAATGAGTAGTTGTGATTTTATACGTTTCAAGTCTAGTTCTGAATCAATTCAAGATAAATTTTTATTGATTATATAATTAAAATATCATTGAATGTACCTCAAATTACCACCATCTTGTAGTAATTATTTTTAACTGTAAATGAACTGTACTTTCTAATTGAAATGATATTACAGTTCTAATAAAATTAATATAATTATCACCAACAATTAACTATTATCATGTATTATACATTTTCAATTATGATTTCATTTCATAAATATTTTATTTCATTAGACTAACAAATATTGCTATTAGTTTTGAAAAATCATATATTCTTATTTTAAGTAAGCAGAGGATTCATATTGTTATAGTATGATTTTTTCAAAATAGATTGGTCAAGGAACAACCCACTAAATGTTGTTTGTAAGAAAATGGGTGAGATTGTTGATTGTTAAGCAATATAAAAACTCCTCAAATAGCAGATTTAATTCAGTGACCGCCAAACGGATTTGGTGTAGTAACGATTTGAAAACAAAGCCATAGGTAGCAAAGTCTAGCTGAATTAATTATGCGTCACAGACGCCGTGTAAAATCGATTTGTGCGTTTTTCTTGCGTTCTGATCTAAGACAGTTAAAGCTGCTGGCTGCAACTGACCGCCTGAGAAGAAAATCCCTCCAGTGCAACTATGTTAAAATTTCCTTTGTTTACTTTTTATTGTCTATTGATTTGGGTTGAGTAATGTAATTGGATTTGTGACCCATAAGGAGTGGGTGAGACATTTGTATTGATTGGTTCAATGACTACTGGCATACCGCTTCTCCAATTTAAGAAAACTTTTATTTGTAGTACGGATACAAGGTATTTTTTTCTGAGGGTGATGCCCGCATGAGCTCTAAGCTTGTGCGTGGGTAATGATGATGAGAGATGACGACTGTTTTTAGGCACACAATATTCTACCGGTGTTATCAAATCATTTCATCGAAGTTGAATGACACTTGCGGTCGGTTATCAGTGCTGCATCAGCATCATTGTTGTCAGTTGACATATCACTTTCTACAGCGTATCTGAAACATGATCAGTATCCAATTATTATCAGCTGTGGACAGCGCGTACTCAACTCATGAGTTTCACTTCCTTCACTTCTTGGCGAATTGTGGTTGCATTTCTCAACGGTGAATGCACCTTGCTAGGAAAATAAAAAGTAAAATATATATGATATAAAGAGACTGCATGCTGATTCAATTCCTGACCCTATGGTGCATAGAGCAATACAATTCACGTGGATCATGCAAAGCATACAATGGATAACAATTCGTCATAGACTACGGTACTGTGAGGAAGTTTGGTGACAATACTTGAAAATCTAAGTCTAAAATTCAGATTCTATGTAATGCATGAAAACATCATTCTTCAAGCAGAGAATTTACATTATTATAGATGTTTTTTTGCGTTATTGATGTAGTTGAGCAAACATCATTTTGATAGATATTCTTTGAGATAGTTGAGTAGTTATGCTACAGCTATGGGATAATACTTTAAAAACGGAGTTTATTCCTAATCAGATGTATCTACCTTATCATTGGATCTACCTTATTGAATTATCATTGGATTACCTTATCATGTATTTATTTACCTTATAATCGGCTGTATTTACCTTTAGTGTAAACGGGTTTTTTTCAAAATTGGCCATGTGAGGCTTTGGAAATATCCTCCAAATTATTATAACCAGTAATCATTAGAAGTCCCTTATTACATTCACCTATTTTATTTTGTAGAGATTCATAGACTTGTTTGATGTTGGAAAACAGGTGTAGAATCAACAATATATTCAGGGGTTTGTTTCATAGACGTTAGAATTCCTGTAACGATGGAAAAAGGCAGACTTACACTAGTCTTATGAGTTTATTTGTTAGTTACCCGTCCTATCAATGTCTAGTATTAGTTCATCTTTTCCTCTTTTACAATACTCCTAAATCTTTGTAAAACAGGACCCAGGTGCTTCTTTCAGAAAATCTTTTTGAGCAGGTAATATATAGGATGGGCAGTTGATTTCACACTTGAATTCATACTGAAACTACTGTAATTTGTGTGAATGACTGAATGTCATTGGAGATACTCCTCTATTATGAGTTTTAAAATGAAATTCCCTGCATACCGACGAATCATCCATGCTGGGAATATATTCATATATACTGTAACAGTTATATTATAAATATGTTTCTCCATTGAAGAATAAATTATAGTGCTTTTCATTCTTAAAGGCAACCGGCCAGCTTGGTGCGTCGTTAATATATCCAATTGGAATGCCCGGCAATGTTGTCATATTGTGTGATGTTTAATCATCGTTGCAAGCATGCGTATTAAACCGAAATTTCAGTCTGATATCACGACTCATGCCCGGTTTTTCAGTCGTTCAATAAACTTATTGAATCAATAACTTTTTTTTGCATTTGAAAACACATGGTTATTGATTCAATAGACTTTGATTCTATAGGATCCATGAACTGTCTATTGAGCGACTAAAAAACCGGGCGTCAGTGAGTTAACTTGGATGATTTACAAGTATAGCAGGATCCAATTAACTTGTCATAAATCAGCTGATCGACGAGCATATGATCACAATACTTGACCTACAAATGCTGAATCTCGCAGATTATTGAAAAGGTCTTTTAAAAACTTATTCTTCGAAAGGTCTTCTTTAAAAAGGTCTTTTAAAGACTTTAAAGGTTCTTTAGACTTTCAAGCCTTCTGATTATTGTGTCGAAATCACTGTTTAATTATTACTGGATCAGCTGATTTATGACATGTTAATTGGCTCCTACTATAGAGGAAATGATCAGAAATTAAACATCTGTTCATCACTATTATAGAAGTGTGAATGCGTATTGGCAACGTTGCAGCCGTGTGATTGGCTGGCTTGGAAAGTTGTGGGGTACTGTTTCAGTACTCAGATGTCTTCAAGGATGAAAAGCACTATAAATTTGAAAATATAGCAGGATCCAATTAACTTGTCATAAATCAGCTGATCCAGTAATAATTAAACAGTGATTTCTACACAATAATCGAAGGGCTTGAAAGTCTTAAAGACCTTTAAAGTCTTTAAAAGACCTTTTTATTGCTCTTTGAAACAGCTGATTTCTGACAAGTTGAAAGGATCCTGCTATACTATTTTTGTATTCAGATGATTGTCTTCAAGGATGAAAAGCACTATAAATTTGAAAATACATGTTCTAGAGACTGGATCCAGGATAAAACATCGGTCAGCTGACGATCAGCCGCCAGACAGTTACTTGGTCAGTGAGGGGGGGGGGGTGATGACGCAACAGCAACTGAAAAAGATCAGATCAGCTGCTGAACTGCACTGGTGCCACTGCACCGTACGCTACTCGATACCGTGCTATCAGACTCCCATTCTCTGTCTCCGTTTTCTCTCCCATTTTTCCATCGAGATCGAAGGCAAGTGGAACGGAACGGTCTCTAAAGGTGCGAGCAGCAACGCGCAAGAGGAGATGTAGTGAGGGCGAGGATTGGCAGAGGAGGGGGGGGGGGGGGTAGTCTGGTCGCACTTTTCCGGATCGTCACTCCAGGGATCAGCCATCTTGATCGATGCGTCCATCAATGTCCCAGATTCACTTCACTGCTACTATGTTGCATTTCACAATAATACGACCAAATTTTGGTTTGAATCTGTTTTGTTCTCTTCTTGAGAAAACAAAAAGGGATAGTGCAAGAATATTGAATAATACAAAATTGTGGTTTGAATCATATTTCTTCTCTATTCCAGGGTGACTAAGAGGGATGGAAATCAAATTATTCCATCCAAGTATTCAATTTATTCAAATTGAAGAGTAGTGAATGATTGTGTAATTCTACAGGCCTATTGAGAGACATATGCTGAACAACTACAAAATAAAATGGCAACATAGGTATAGCAGGATGCAATTAACTTGTCATAAGTCAGCTGATCGACGAGCATATGATCACAATACTTAACCTACAAATGCTGAATCTCGCAGATTATTGAAAAGGTCTTTTAAAAAGTTATTCTATGAAAGGTCTTCTTCAAAAAGGTCTTTTAAAGACTTTAAAGGACTTTAAGACTTTCAAGCCTTTTGATTATTGTGTCGAAATCACTGTTTAATTATTACTGGATCAGCTGACTTATGTCAAGTTAATTGAATCCTGCTGTACCTTTGACAAACAATAAAGAAATAAAATTGAAAATTGCTCTAGAGAAAAAATACAACCTTGCCTATACTTATTTATATATGCTATATTTACTTATGAAATGTATATGTTCAACTAATATTAGACTTTGAATAAATATTGGCCTGGAAGGCCTGCCTGATAATTTGTGGGTAATGACTCTTATTTATAGGAGAATTCGTAAAGCTCATCAGTAGGTACACTACAGAGACTGTATAATAATAACTGTATGACTGTATGTATTATCATAAAATATCTGTGGAATTCACAAATTGAGTTTCCATGTCACAAAAAAGAAAAGCACAATATAGTAGAAAAAATGCAGCTGTGAGTGAGTGGAGAGAAGTACCGGGTGATTCAAAAAGAATACCACAACTTTAAAAAATTGTATGTTATGAAAGAAACATCATAGAACCTTCTATTATACACCATTTTGAAGAGTAATTAAAGAAGTTTTTTTCACTCACAAACAAGTTCAGAGTTGTTCCATATGACTCCTCCAGACACTCGAACAATATCAACCCAAAACCTACCTCGAACGTGTTCCACACTATCTGTAGCATGTCAGGCGTAACAGTTTGGATGGCTGCTGTTATTTTTTGTTTCAAATCATCAATGGTGGATGAATATTGATGATTTGAAACAAGAAATAACAGCAGCTTATCAAACTGTTACGCCTGATATGCTTCAGTGAGAGTGGAAAGAGTTTGAGGGAGGTTTTGGGTTGATATTGCTCGAGTGTCTGGAGGGGTCATATTGAACATCTCTGAACTTCTTTGTGAGTGAAAAAAACTTCTTAAATTACTCTTTGAAATGATGTATAACAGAAGGTTCTATGATGTTTCTTTCATAACATACAAATTTTTAAAGTTGTGGTATTCTTTTTGAATCACCCGGTATATCTGGAGTACCATTAATTCCGATTCAAACCTATTTTTGAGGAGGAATAATATTATTTTTTTATCACTACCAATTGATACAATCATCACTTGGTCTTGACCAAGTGATATTGTTGTATATTCGATATTATTGTATCCAATTAGGCCATTTTAAAAGAAATTTAAAAAATCAATTAGTAAGTTTTTTGCAAAAATAAATTGCTTTTCTATCTTTTCATGTTCAACAGTCATGTATAACGTATTTCACAATGTAAATTAAATATATAAAAATTATTTCAATATTGTACTTTCTATGATTTTTTTGTTTTTTTACTTCTTTACTTGTAACTTACCTTGTTTTTTGGGGGAAAAATCATTTTCATAAAATGGGAATTAACTCAATATTTTTACAGACAAAATAAAACAACAGAAAATCTGAGTAGAACGTTTCATTATAGCCTATGATGCGGGACAAAAACCGCCACTGTTGTTGTAGTCTCATGATTCCTATGATCCCTATCATTTATTGAGATAATAAAACCAGAGACAATTAGAATACTTGAAATAGTTTCCTATCGTCTATGATAAAACGTTTTTGTGGAGGAAATAGGTACAGAAATGCATAAAGCGGTCTCAAAGAATTTGAATAAATTGCTCTCCTAGCTTTTAATGTTAAAAACTTGAGCTTCTAGCTTTATTAATTCCATGAACTCCTCACTGTTCTTTAGAAACAACTGATTACACAGTGCAAATAATATAAATTATTATTCTCTTACTTCTATTATATACGAATTTCCTTACTAGCTATTAGCCTATTCTGTTGTCAATATTTGCAGTAGCAGAAGTCTTCAGAATATTATATGGCATTAATTATAGGAATTTCGTTCAATTAGTTATTATAAATTATTTTCTATTTATTCAGTCGTTTGTTTAGGAATCGCTATAACTTGTTCAATTTCAAATAAAAATAAGTTAATGATTGTTATCCTGTATTGAGTACAGTTCATTCATCTGAATGACCTACTAATCCATGACTATTGAATATCGAGAGCATAATCTTAATCTAATTACTTTTCAGGTCATATTTTATGGATATTGGATTATACAAGGTATAGGCTATCATGATATCCAGTAGCCTGTTTTTCATACTTGACTTCTTAAACAAAAGGAAAAGAGCAGTGACTTGTGGGAGGAAATTCCATCACGCTATGATACGCGAGTTAATTTTATGAGTTCTGCAGTCGACGCAAGAGAAGATGTTAACAAGATAGTTTTCGAATTCAAATAACTGCACGCCAATTAGTTTTGCAGTAGCCGTGGCGTTAATAATAGGGGGATAATGTTATTGTTTTGCAGACGAAGTGCAAATAGTATTATACACAGAAAATGAATAATTAATTGAAAGTAATCAGTTCCGTGAAGGAAGGGTGAAGCGTGTGTTAAAAGAAACATAGCCTACTGCATTTCCTTCAAACTTATACAGGAGCAAATAAATAATATGGACTACCGTAACACAGGAAATTATGAGAATGATGATTGAATACATAATATCATATAATAAAATGAAAAATAAATTGCACTTCATTCAAGAATTTACAAAGTTGTCTTTGAGAGCTAAAATAAACCAAAAAATACCCCTCGCAAGGAGTTATTTTAATGTGCACAGGGACAAAACAAATTTAGACAAGTTTAGTTTAAAAATTCACGAGAAGAACGATCGTTTAAAAGTTTTAGCTAAAGGGATCTTCTAAAAATTACAGGGCTATGTATTTCCAATCTTTTCTGATAAATTCCAGTAACCCATTTTATAGGATTCTTATTGTCTATGGAAAATAAATAATTGTAGGTACTTTACTCTAAATACGTGATAATAGTCTCGAATTAGTAGCGGTGAAGTGGATTGAGAAAATATTAGTGCATAAAGATGGAAGAAAAAATTACTAATAGTTCTAATCAATTTATTTGTTAAATTAGAAATTTGATTCAACAAATTTAATTTGTTAAATGAACTATTAGTTCTAATTAATCACTAATAATGATTTGTGCAGCAATATCTTCATTGAATTTTTTAGTCACTAATAAATTCAATTGTTGTGGATCCATCTTCTTTTCTCTGTTAATCAAATATAGACACTAAAATGAATGTATTCACAAATTACTCTGTTAATACCAATAATACTGTTATCAACTAATAAATTAATCAACTAATAGATGCTAGAAAAATATACTTTTGTCCGATTGTGAAAAGTAGTCGGCTACCAGTTACTGCTGTAGTTCTAGCCAGCTACTCAGTGGTTTCAGTTGAAGAAATGTATACTTTTATTTCGTTCTTAATAGTAAGTTATTGATAACCAATACATTAAAAAATATTTCCAATCGATGGGTGCACTTTCACTATTCGCCAGTAGCCTATAGTTGAGCACTGCTCTTGTTGTTAACATGTGCAGAACAAATTGCTGTCGTGTGCCGAAGCAAAACCACGCATGTTACTCATTTATCCAGAACAGCAAAACCGTTTTTCTATCACTTATTTCCAAATTATGTAAGGTAATGAGATTGCGCTCAGTCAATTACTTACAATCGACCTAGAACCGTTTTACAAAAAAAGTGACACAAGATTAACTAACTCTCGGTGCCCTTTCAACACAGTCACAATAATGCGTTGTTGTTTTTTGGGTAATTTGCACCAAAACAGAGCAAAGCTATCGGACACCTCTAGTAGTAGGCCGGGTCAAAATGAACAATAAAACGATTTTGCGACGTTTTTTGACAGCGAAAAGACCTTCAAACATAAACGTCTATTACTTTACATACGCATGTTGCATGTGAAATATTTTTTGCAATATTTAAACGCAGCTATTGAAGAAAGCCAGAAGGACCTGAACTCTGAGTGCTTGTTTTAATTTTAAAATAATAATAAACTTCAGCAATCAGTCATATATTTGCTTATCAATTTTGCAATGAAAGCTTCAGTAAAGCTTAGATTAAAGCTTAAGTGAAGCTTAAATGAATAAAATTATTTATTAATTTAAAGGTAACCTTATAATAGTAATTTTATCGAACACTCTTATCATGATTTTAAATTTATATAAGTGATTGTTGAAAAAGAGCTATTTCACCTGTAACGCACTAGTTTGATAATTATTATGATATAGCAGGGAATAATGAAATACTGAAATAAAATGTATGAAATACTTTAATAAATATAAAAATACAATATTTGAATTGATCAATATTGAAAATTGGGATTTAAATAGAAATACAATTTCACCCCCCTAATATTATAATTAAACTTTTTCAACCAATTGAAAAAAATTACAAGAATAATTCTGTAGTTTGATAAGATATTCAATTATTTTTAAAAGGCTTCATTGTACTTGCTTTTAGATAACTTCACACCATAACGGGCTAACTCCATTGAATGCACAAATTGTGATACAGCTCTACTACTATACAGATAAGAATAATTGAAAAACTAACAGACATATTTGTGATAAATCAATCCTCACAAATTACAACAAAAGATGATTACCAAATTGGAACCACTCTGGAGCCAGTGAGAAGTCATAATGAAAAGCCATACATGTTCTCAAAGCATTTTGATGGGCTTGAAGTAGCAATCAAAGAGACTAATTTAACGCTGCTCTTGGCCTGTTCAGAATAGGTACTATTGTAGTTTGGCATGGTTATCTAATATCACCAAGGCTCTATGGCGTTCCATTCATACCTCATCACACTGTATAGGGCTGCTGTAGCGTAAGCCAGACTTTTTTCTGCTATTTTCTTCATTTCAACTACTACTGTACTGTTATGTCATTGTCTCACTTCTATGTACAACGCTACTATATTCCAGTCGAAATCCAGCACCTTTTGCAATAATCGACTTTTGCGGACACTGGCAATCACTGATAAAAGATTATAGAGATAAGCTGCAGTCACCTTCAAGCTTGACTTGATCGAGTGGAGAATTCAATTCGATTATAATTCCAATCCATTGAAATTTTTTCTACTCCACATGTGAAACAATAGGAAATGGTGGTATTTGGAAACAGTGTTCAATTATTTGCAAGCCTCAATAAAATCCATGGTTCCGATAGGCATATAATCTCAAATTTGTTTTTTTCTGGTCATGTAGAACTGTTTCACAATGGAATCTGATTTAAAACGAAAGCCTACTCCTGAGATACAGACAACAGTGTTGTTTTAATTTGCAAAATGGGTTTTAAAAGAAAATAATTCTTCAAATCTACTCTACAATGTTTTTAATTATCTGCACTGTGTAGGTAACGAAGAAACTAAAGAAAGCCTGCAACTTTAGATAGGGAGCTCTGATTTTAAAATCTATTGCACTATGTAATTGTCTATTTATTTTATTTGTTCTCAATCACTCTGTATAAATTTCCTATTGTCTTATTGAATTTTTGAGCAAGTGAAATAAAAAAATTCTCTATTATTCTGAAGTAATGTATCCCTGTATCGTGAACTATCTTGTATTTTTATAAAATTACAATGAACCAAAAAAATTAAGCCTGAATGATAGGTCTGAAAAATTAGACTTTATAGGCTAGCGAAGTAAAAGTGAAGTAGAAGCTTTAAAAATATTTCCTGGTTTCTTCCATGATGGTAGGCTATCTTATAACACATCCGAAGTAGTTCTTCATTTTTCATGATAGAACATCATAAATAATAATTATAAGAAGGTATGTGCAGCCAGTATTAATCTTGATACTGATCAATCTTGATTCCATGGTCCAGTTGTTGCAAGTTACATTCGGACATAATTAATCAATCACCGTTTCAGTTATATCATTCATAATTAGGCTACAGCTTGTATAATAGGAAAAGCTGTAACTGAATTTCCAATCTTATAATCTTCAGTAATAAGTTTCTGGTCAGTCCGGTAACAATTCACTTTAATTGCATAATCGTAGAATGTCTTAGTTAGCAATAAAGTATTGTTTGTTAATAAATGTTTCTACTTCTTTTTATTGATAATAGTTTAGAACAAGTTTTGTTCTAAACTAAAATTATAATTTCATTTGATTCTTCACTTATTTTCACTCTGAAGCATGAAGAAGTGAAAGATAATACCTATTCCAGTAACAGTGAAAGTGAAAACTTCCAGGATGGCTCTTGAGTTATTGAGTTTATACGGTTTTATTGGCTATAATAGTACGGAAGATGGAAATGTGAAATAAGGGAGTAACTGGGACAGTAGTTTATGAATACAAAGACGTTCTTATCGAAAAATAATTCAATAAACTACTTCAATATAAACTAGTAAAGCATTATTTTTTATCTAAAGCTATTTTTATTTCTATTTTCTGTTCATTATCTTATTATCTATCATCTTTTTTTATCTATTCTCATTTAAAGCCAAATCCCCTTGCTACCCAATTATCCTACTTCATATTATAATGCTCCTCAATAATTCTACTTTAATTTTTATTGAAGAAGCTTGCTAATATTTCAATGATTTGGTTTATTCCAAACAATATAATTGATTAATATTTCAATTTCATTAATAATTTATTGTTTCACTCATAATTGAATCTTTGTTTTTTAACATTGTTATTTTGTAAAAGTATGTGATAATCATTTCAATAACTTGAAATATTAAATTTCTCCTGATTTAAAAAATTAAGCAATATAGTTTGACAGTTTGAAAATTCAAGTCCTTCAGCACAGCCAACCCGGAGATGGCAGTGCTTTCAATCATGTCCAGGGCCACCCCAGTCAAAAAAAGGTTGAGGCCCAGGACCACTAAGTAACTACGTTACATCATTGAAGTTGAATCTGAACCACTTCTATAAAGCATACAGAGAAACTATGAGGTAGAGTATATATATACTATGAATTTATTCTATGTAACTTATTGTTTGTGACTGAAAATAAAACTTTATTAATTTTTACTATCTACTACTTGTATAAGGCAGATGTCTGATCATGTAGAATTCACCACACCATACCAATGAAGAATTTTCTTTATTTATTGCGTGATTCACAAAATATTGAAAAGTGATTGCAGATTTTGTATGTCTATTGACGCCTAAGACTTGGACTTATTCGGTGGCCAATGAAGCAGAACATCGGAGCTGGTTGAACGCAATTCACTTCCTTAATCACTTACCGATCCGCTACAACGCAACTACCCACCTAATTAACATTATTTTCAATGAAACCGATTGTAGAAGAACGACATGCACTTGTGTTTATGGCCAAACCTGGCCAATTTTATTACCTTGAACCAAGGATGTAAATCAATAACTGGGACTCGTGAAAGAGGAAGGGAAAAGGAAAAGAAAGATGGAGATAAGAGAAAGACGTGGAGAAGAGAATGAGGAGTGTTTAAAATATAGAAAGATAGATGAAGAGAAATATGGAAATGATGAGAGAATGAGAAGGAAGAATGTGGAGGAAAACAAGGAAGAGAAGGAGGAGGAGAGGAAGAGGGGGAGAGGAGGAGGAGGAGGAGAAAAAGAAGGAGGAGGTGAATGAAGAGGAGGCACAGAGAGGAAAACAAGGAAGAGGAGGAGGAGGAGGAGGAGGAAGAGGAAGAGGAGAAAAGAGGAGGAGGAGAGAAAGAGAGAAAAACAAGGAAGAGGAGGAGGAGATATAGAAGGAGGAGGAGGAAAGGAGGGAAGAGGAGGAAAGCAAGGAAGAGGAGACGGAGGAGGAGAAGGAGTAGGAGAAAAAGAAGGAGGAGGGGAAGGAAGACGAGGAAAAGGAAAACAAGGAAGAGGAGGAGGAGAAGAAAAAGAAGGAAGAGAAGGAGGAGGAAAATATGGAATAGGAGGAGAAAAATAATGAAATAGATGAAGATAGGAGAGAATCAGAGAAAGGAGGAGGATGATGGAAAGAAATAGGAGGAGAGAAAGACTCAAAATGGGAAGAAGCAAAAGAACAAGAGCAGAAAAGAGAAGTGAAATTAAAATTAAACAAAAACTAAGCAGGAGGAGGAGTGTGAGAAACAGGAAGAACAGAGCGAGAGTGAGTGAGAGGGAAGAAGAGCGAAAATGAGCGATTGGAAGAGGAAAAGTAAGAGGAGAAAGAAAAGAAGAACAAATAAGTAATGAAGGAGAAAAAGAAATGGAGAACAATAAAATAAATGAGGAAAAGGAGGAGTAAGAGGTCGAAAGCTAGTAATGAGGAGTAGGAAAAGGGAATGGATAAGGGAAGAAGAAAGAGACGAAACAGAAGTAGAAGAAAATCAGAAATGAAAATGAAAAATCTGGAAAATGAGAGTGAAAAACAGAAAGATCAGAGGAAGAAGAAGGAAGAGAAGTGTGAGAAACAGGAAGATCAGAAAAAGGAGGAGGAAGAGAATAGTGGGAAGTTGGGAGAGGAATAGTACGAGAAGGAGGTGGAGAAGGAGGAGACGAAAATGGAACTAGAAAGATGAAAAATAAAAATAAAACGTTGAAGCCAGGAGGAGGAGAGGAGAGGGAGGGGAATAAGGATGAATGAGGACCAAATGAGAATGAGAAATAGAAAGAAAAGATAGAGGAGGAAAAAGAGACAAGAAAAATGAAAATGAATTGAAAAAGAAGCGAGGGGGGAGGAAGGGGAGGAGTTGAAGAAAGGAAGAAGAGAAAATTAAAAAAATAAATGAAGTAGAGAGAAGAAGAGATAAATTAATTAATATAGAAGAGAGAAATAAGAGGAGAAGAAGGGAAACAAGAATAAAAAGAAAAACCCTGGTTTCTTACGACACATTCAGCTCCTTAGCTTACTTTAATAGTTCCATTGACCACCAATAAAAAGTAGAAGTGAGAACTATCACGAGAAGAAAGGAGGAACTGTATGTGCTGAAGTAATAACACCTTGAAGAGGGTTTTAAAACTCCTTTTAAACTAGTACGGGCTTTCTGAATTTCTCAACTGTTTTTTTTTGCAATGAATGTTGCATGAGTAGAGTACCACGGTTAATAATCTATATCTTCAATAAAATCAGCAATAATCTATATCTATTGCAGAGCATCGAATGGAGCAATTAATCATTGCATTAATATTATTCGGAACACCGAAATCAGTTTGTTAATCATGATAATTATGAATTGAAATCGATTGATTGAAAGGTTGACTTGCAATGTCGTCACTGTTTTCGCAGTGTTGTAAGATGTTATTGAAAGTTGACGAAACTGAAGATAATTTTATTATTCTTTCATTTTAGAATAGGATAGAATATAGAATGGAATGACTTCTTTATTTTACTGACGTGGCGAAGTTTGGACAATGATGTCCACTCTACCACTTAACCACGATTTTCAGGGGTCTAACAGTGCAATAGAATAATATTATTGGATAAAATAGAATATATCATAATTCTTTACTGTATTTATTTGTTGAATACCGGTACCGGTACTGTTAAGACCCCTGAGTCCAGAGTGCACATACTGAAGTAATTTCGTTGGCTCATTGAAAAGAAGAAATAATTCAAATCAATTCAGGAAATATAATCAATAAAAAGGGGTTTACCGGACAGAGCCATTAACATAGCGGAAATTGAATTTTGATTTATTGGAGAGTATATCATAGTATCACGATTTCAATGTGAACAATAACTATTGTTTCTTCAAATAGACTTCATTTTCAAACAACAATCACAATCACAGTTATGCACCCAATTTACCATGTGTGTACTGATACTTGACAGAGGAATAAGCGTAATAAGCAATGATAAGAGTTAGCCTAACTGTATGCCAATTAAAAAAGTTGAATAACAGATTTACTCTTATCAGTAGAAAGTGCATCAACACATTGCAACAATTAAAGCAAAGAGGAGGTAGCCAGGTGCCAAGTTATCACCTGCAACGAAAATTCCGAAGAGGAAATTGAGAGCTGAAGAAGGAAAGTGGAGAAGATTGACAGACAGGCGCACGCGCACACACCACCCGTCTACGTAACCTATTATATCGGTTTAGCGGCCGGTTATCAATTTGGACGAAAGAAAATTTCCGGAGATGGAACAGACAAGGTGGGTCCATCTCCAAGTCGCTGAGTTTTCTTTGCAAGGTGGAAAAGGAGGAGGAGAAGGAGGGGGAGGAGGAAGAGAAAGATAAGGATAGCAAAGCAGATGGAAGGATAGAGAAAGGATAGGGTGTCGGGAGCGCGACTAAAGAGTAGAAGGCTATAAATGTAGGAGTTGGTCGCGGTCCGCAATCCAGTAACGCTCTCCATGTTTCGCCGTCTAGTGCCTAGTTTGCTCTACATTGAGTTATGAAGTGTTTCGTGTACAGTTTCGCGGCGGTTTCGTTTCTCCACAGGCGTGTACTGTTCACGCCGCTCTACCTACTAGTGCTGTTCCTAGGGTGTGTTGTGTCGCGCAACGTAGACGCGGTCACCAACATCAATGCCTCGACCACTGTGCTCCCTGTGCTCGACATCGATCTCGGCAACCAATCATCGGCCGAAGACATTGTCAAACGACCTGAAAAACGATCATCAGCTGCCCTTCTACCCTTGCCTTCATCCTCATCAGTGATACTGAAAGATGACGATGTTTCCGCCATGGATCGCATAGAAGTGCCCATCATCTACCACACAGGCCCTCATCTTGGCAAAAATTACATCCCCTACAACCACAAACCCGACTACAACCATCAAAACTTCATCATCAACCCTGGATTAAAACCTCTCTACAACTCACTATCCGACCAGGGACCCCAAGTGTTCCCTCCTCAAGTAGCAGCCTCACCCCCCACCTCCAACAAGCTTCCTTCTCCTCCTTCGCTCCAGCTTCCTTCAACTTCCCCTACGCCACCCTCTCAAACCATCCGGGAGCAACCAACAACCACCCCGTCTTCAGGAACTCAGCAGCTTCGCAGAGTGATAGTTTCGATAAATTGTGTCCGGCCAGTAAACCGTATCCAGTTTACATTGAGAAAAAAGTACCAGTGACTGTGGAAAAACGTGTGCCCTACCCAGTGAAAGTGCCATACCCTGTACACCATTACCACTACGACAATATCAAGCACAGGAATATTGCTGCTCCACCAGGGTATGAGCCTGGGAAAACCCCTCCCCCCTCCCCACCCCCTGACGACGAGGACGCACCTATCAAGGAGTCAGATGACAGGGTGGTGAAAGGAGTGGGAGGCCTGTTTCAGGGAGGTGACAGTGGCGGGTTTAAAGGTGATACCAAAGAGGAACTGTACGAAATGTCAGAGGAAGATCCCGATGAAGACGATTATGAGAGTTACGATGGAGGAAGGTACGATCCTCCTCCCCCTCCACCAAAACCCAGCAACTACAGAAACGACCGAAGGCCGCCTCGACCAAGTCCTCGCTCGCAACAGCAACGCGGAAGGGAGGTTGCCAGGGGCAGAGATTTCAGCAAACGCAACCCCAAGCCAGCTGGACCTGAGGGTGGTTTCTCAAGGAACGCCAACGTCAAAACCCTCTGCCTCCATCCTTACCCCGTGCCCAACAACTCAAACTATCCACAAGGAAGCCGCGACAAGGAGTGAGGACAGCCGGAACTGAAACCATGCAAACCCCCATCCGACGCCATGACGAAGATATGGATCAGCTGGAAGAAATCAAAATTCAGGCGACCACTCCTTCGCCCGAAGAACTCCTGCTTTTACCGAAACTTCAAAGACCGGGATCCAGCACTTTGTTAGAAACAAACATTGAAACCAACACAACGAGTACAAATGATAATGATAACAACAAAAAACCTGAAAAGTGATTTCCTGAAAGTTATCTGAGTGTGTGCGACCTTGTTATATAAACTGCTATATTGCATCTGTTATTTTTTTTAATTTGTTGAACTGTTATTGTTATTGTGTTGAATGAATGAACGGTAAGGAATGTCTATGTTTACAATAAAAAATTAATAAATTAGAAACTCTAAAGTAATTTAAAAAGTGGACACCGAATTTCTGATACTGGAAACCAAAAATTATTACTTGTCAGCAGTTTTTATCATTTAAATAATAAGTTAAAACATATTATTCAAATTAATCAAGAATTGAGAAGTCTATTGATAAAAGAAAGCAATCGTAACACAAACCGTTAGGTAGTGAATGTAAAGAACTGGAAATGTATCTTGCATCCATTCAATTTTTTCTACCAGACAAGTTAGTGAAGTGTTTAATTTTCTACGAAAATTAAGTGATTAAAAATCATGAATAAAGAAGGTTGACGAAATTTTTTATTTATTAATACTGGAAACTAGTGGATCATCAGCATAAATTGTACAATTCAAACAACTGTGAGTTTAATTCAGAGATTTATGCCACGTTAAAGAAAATATTTTAAAATTAGTGAAAGTAAAATATAAATAAAACCATCAATCTACCAATTAGTTTGTGAGAAAGAATTCCCAAGAATTGGTTGCTAGTTCAGAAATTCAGTGTTCACTTAGGCCTATACATCATGAGTCTATACCATATTGTCAAAAAGAATTATTAAAAAACCTGCTGAATGCAGATTGTTTACCTGTGGTATTGTATAATCATCAAACTATCTCTGTACTGCTGATTGGATTTGTTCGAGTAACGGGCCTATTCAATTAAATCCAGAAGTGGCGATAAAACAATGAGTAAATAATAAAATTTGTTCAAGCCTTTTCAATGATTGTCAGAAGAAATAGTATTCATTATTATCATAAATCCTATGAACAAGTAGATTATTTGTATAGTAATTTACAAAATTATCCATCCTATGAAAAAACATTTATTTTCCTCACTGAATAACAAATAAATTTTCCCGAATAGATGAAAAAAAACGTAGCTCATTAATTAGGTGGGAATACAAAAAATAATAAAGAGAATTTATTGATCGATGCACGATATCAATTAAATTCAACAGAAATTTATCAGAGCTTAATAGGAGAATAACTGCATTATTAGATTCATAATAGATCATTACTTATAATCCATAAATGACGTCATTTTACGTTGGTTAAATTTGATTTTCGGTAATAGCCGAATGTCTCTAATATTGCGGTACTCACAATATTTCATTTGATCACAGTTTTACCATGAACCATTATTCTATCAATACATGTGCTCTTCAAATTACTATCAATGGAAAACCTAAAATATAGTTAGAAAGTTAGTGTACAAATAATGTGTTGAACTCATTTTAAACGGTGGAGTCAAAGATACATTCAATGCAGTGATTTGGATAAATGAGTTAATAGAAATACGTTAGAAATGTGTTCTAAAACTTGCACTTAATGAGCAAATCATCTACTTTGTCAATAATGTCAAGATTTTGAAGAAGGTAATACCTCATTATGTTACGATATTCAAATGATAACTGAGATGAAATGAGAATCTGAATATGTTATATCTTCTCGATATCAAGGAAATAGAACACGTAGAAAATGTGTAGATTATCAATTTAGAGGATGACAGTGTTGAACTTGAAACGAATTCAATAATATTAGTACCTTACTCTTGTAAGTTTGTTTCAAACCATTATATTGAATGACACTAAATATATACATCGTTAATATAGTTTGATTAGAATAAAATGCAATCCGACACTCGCATTATCCTAACTGGTAGTTCATTCAAGGCGTTTGAGTCATGTTGTGTAAAATTTCACGCAGCTTAGTGTCCTTATGGCGCGGTTTCACGATACCAGTAGACGTGTAGGTTACTGGCATGCAGGTTGGTCACATGATCTTCCACTCTATACAAACAAATAGGGCAATGCACACAAGTCAGTGTGCATATAGAGTGGAAGATTATATGACCAACCTGCATGCCAGTAACCTACACGTCTACTGGTATCGTGAAACCGCGCCATTAGCACTTCTTCAAGATGAGTCATATATCGATATGGGTAAGTAATGTAGAATTAAATATCAGGAAGGCACAGCTACCGGTCACACAGCCAATTCATGTCTCATGACATTACAATGGTAGATTTCATTTGGCGGATGGCAAATACTGTAGATAGGTTTTTTTTTTGCCATCGGACTCTGCGGTCATCATCAATGTCAAGAAAATATACCTATCTATCTATTAGCCATCCGCCAAATTAAATGAATATTACTATAATTTTACCATTACAATACTTTGTAATGGAATTACCGTAATTCTGGAATTCTTATCTTTTATTGAAGCTAATGTAAACTAAGGCGACACCATAGTTCTTCAATAAAAATAACAATCCCCATAACTCACATGTTAATAAAAAACAAGTTGAATAATTTATTTCTTTGTACAACATATTTTTATTTAAAGCTGAGCTGTGAAATCAATCATTCAATTGGTTAGAAGACGAGTAAAAAATGTCTGTACCACAATCCTCTACACACGACTAAAAAAATTCAAGTACGTAAATACAAGAAATTTACACTAACGACCGATTAGAAACGACAACAAATGAATACTATAATTTATTAACTTGCAACAATAGTTTTTAATTTTTGCTCTATATACTTTACACGAGTAACGAGTTTATCATTAGGATTGAATTCGTAATGCGGTATTGTTATCACTGTGTAATTCGACTTTGAAATCAATCTCACGCACAGGCTTGCGAGTCCCACTAAGTCCATTTCGCCCTTTGTTAGGTCATGGAAATCCAGAACCACTACGGCTATCCTGCACAACACAAGGAAAAACATTGATGAAAATAGAATTGAAGACAATTTGAAGAAAATTCAAATCTATAAAGAATTTGTTTCAAACTGAAATTCTTGCTACACCTTAATCGAAAGATTAAACTATTTTTGAATAGTGTAAGTTAATATACCTTTTTCCTTTCCTCACATTTGACTTTGTTCTATCTATGGCCTCGCCAGATTTCTTATCAATCAACGGTAAAGGATTGAAGTTTGAGTCCATGACGCATTCTCCATCTGAAATTAGAAAGAAAACTATGAATTTGGATAAAGAATGAAGCTAAAAAAGCAAAATTCCGATGCGCATACATTAGTAATTCAGAAGCTGTCACCACAATACATTCTTATTACTGAAACTGACTCAGTTTAAAGGGTATTTATCGATGAATTTTTTTGAAGAGCTAATAGTGATGATGCTGTGGTGATTCCCTTATAAATGGAATTGAGCTCAATGAAAATTTTGTCATTTCTGTAGTCAAAAATATGAATTACAAAACCATGATTTCTACCAAAAATTGATAGTTCAGCCATAGAAGTGTTAGGTTTTAGCAGTGTACAATGAGTTCAACTGTTAGCAGGAAGGAATTGACAAAATCTTGATTAGTTTCAATATCATTCATTGATTCAATAAATTGCTCAAAGTGAGATGCCAGAATTGAATTCTTACATTAATGTTATCTCTCCCATTCTAGTTGGATTATGAGTAAAAACTATACACACGTTAACATTTAATACTTGAACAAATATTACCGAATTTCATTCCATACTGGTGATTATTACAAATTACTTACACTACCGGACAACTTGAAGACAGTAAAGTTCATTTCTAGTCGATTTCCTAGTGATTTAAGGTTATTATTAATTTATAGGTTCACTAAGCTCCCCAGAATGTGGTTATGGGGAACATAGTGACTAAACTTTGAAGTGGAATACCCATAAGGGGTTTCCAAATCCTCACCAATGAAAATCATGTGCAAATTATTTCATTACTTATGGTAGGCCTATTAGAATGTTTTGAAATAATTGAAGGAACAAGCTTACCGATTATCAACCCCATATCGGTCTTGATATTGGAGTTCATATAAACCGACGAAGGTAGTAGATTAGTCATTGTATCTACAACAACCGAAGCGAACATTTGCTTCTCCTTACTTCTCGGCACTTCTACGTCGAAAATGTCTGATTTTGGATCCAAATAGGGACCTAAGAACAGCAAAAATCAGATATAAGATTAACAAATTTCCTATCTGATAACTTGAAAAAAGTACTCTAATGAATAATGTGATTCGAAAACTCTAACTACAAGGAAACGTTATATTAGTGAGAAACATGGACTTTAGTAATTGATAGCAGTCAATCATTTTAGTTCCTGGAATAAGAAAAACTGGATGGCTTGGTGAGAGTGGTTGCTGAGTGATCATGTGGTAAAGTCACGATCACTCAAGACCGTTCTTGGATGGGAGACCGACACAAAAAAAAATAAGGTGAAGTGGAACCTACCCGTAAGGGTCTCCCCACCGGTAAAGAGCCATTCGAACATATACAAAAACTAGGCTACAAAATGTGTTCAATGACAGATTTAATAACAAAAGAATTTATGTTTTAAAAATCTAAAGGTGGGTTTTCGTTACTGCGACCGAGTGCCGCAGCGGAGCCCGCCCCAGCGTTGCCAGATGCAACTGATGAAAAATCCCCACTATAAATAGTTACAACCTTTAATTCATTAGCATGTATTTTATTATTCACAATTCAATGAAGCCACTAAATTACACTCAATTCGTATTATTCTATATTTTTACTGAGGTTGACGCCCACTTGAAGATGATAAAACATTTGAATTCATCTTTTATCATCCTTCCCATTACCCACGCACAAGCCTAGAGCTTATGTGGGCATCATCCCCAGCAACAAAAATTGAATTTTTATTCTCAATTCAAATGTACACATACATGTCAGAAAAGCAACAAAATAATAAACATACTAAAGGCCTATTGTACAAAATAATTAAAAGAAAAAATAATTGAAAAAAGTATTGACCCAAACTTAAAGATGGGTTCCAAAATACCCAATGATAATAATTTATACTTTAATAAAATAATTTTGTTTTAGCACAGTTTCGAAACAAAATTCAGTATTACTCCAAAAATTGAAACTTACCTTTATATTTGTCAATTAAGAGCTTGGCAGCACCATTAATGTTCAACAGTTTTAATTTTACTGCCACGCCTATTCCTTCTGTGAACAAACGGAATTCAATTAAACATGGTAAGTACTACAAAAAAACAGTAAAGTTGTTAATAGACAGATGGATCGATAATTTAGCAGCCACTGACATCTAAAAGGGGGTACATGAATTTATCAATATTTTCATTTTTTTTCATTTCATTTATTTGCACACAATTTCCAAAAACAATACAATAATACAACATATAAATACGATACGAAATTGGAAAAAGTGGTTAGGTGACCTCATTAGTAATCATGTTGAGGCACCATCAACACGGCATATCATACTTATTGACACAGATAACGTACTCTCGAAGAAACGTTCCTGTGCTTCAAATCGTTCTTTGCTGAGGGTGATACCCACATGAGCTCTAGGCTTGTGCGTGGGTCATGAGAGGGGTTATGAGAGATAACGACTACTTTCAGGACTACTTTATAGTCGGGAGTGGCCGTTTTTGTGGTAAAAATCCGTTCTGTCGACTGGGATTGATCCCGGAACCTTCGCTTATCGCCCTCGGCTACGGCCACTCCATCTATAATAAAGATTTTATAATCGAATGAGTAAATCAACTTGAATTGAAATGAATTATATAGCCTATATATTTTTCAATTTATATCGATATATATTATTGATTACTATTCCATGTATCTTGCTTGATTCCAAGGAGCTCTTAGTTCCTAACAGATTTTGATTTCATTTTAGAGCCATTTTCGTTATACATTTTGAGAAAAAATTGACATGTTCCAATTACAAAAGAAACATCTAACAGGAATTACTGATATTAAATAAATTAGTAAAATAAAATTAGTACCAGGCCTACAGTTGGTGAGTCTCAAGATGAAAGCAGGATCGAGAACGGATGAAACGTGTTTTTCAGTGGCTTTGTTCAGGATGAGCAAAGACCACACAACATCCAGCCACAGAAAAGGCGTCGATAGATCTGATGCGTCCAAGTGACTCTCCAACTTCTGCAAGAATGGAAGAAAATATTTCAAACAATGTAAAAAATGTTTGATACTTTCTATTTTTTAGCAATTATTAATCTATTCAAATAAGCTGAAGATTAGAAATTCAATATATTTTTTCAACAACATATTTGACAAGGAAAAAATGAGACTACAAACTATTAGACTGATTAGAAATACTAATTGGACAGTTTATTAGATGTACATACACATAGTAATGGAAGCATTTGAATTGAATGGATTTTAACGAGCGAGTTAATACAGATACAGTTAATTATGACTTATACTCACCCAAACAATGAAAAAAGGAATTGTTGTAAATTGTAGGCTATATTCGACAAGACACTGATACAAAATGAAGAGTATGGATGCCCTTAAACAGTTAATACAATTATAGCATTTTAACTGAATGAATTATTATGAAGTGTATAGTTGAAGATTTACACGACAGATACAACTTACTGACGACATTATATATTACAGATGATATCAAAATATTGGAAATCAAAACGATATTATTATGTATTGTAGGCTATATTTGAATAGAGACTGATACAAGAATAATGAGTGCAGATACACTTACAGAGATTAAATAATCTGAATTAATTGGATTGTGACGTGCATAGCCAACAGTTAATATGTTAGAAAAAACCTAAATGAGAGATTATGGACTTACACAAACAACAAAAACTATTAGAAATAAAAACTATATATTTTTACATAGGCTTGAAGTAATATATTCGACAAGAACGTAATTTAATCATATCAAGTATAAATACACTTACAGTGAATAAAGCTTCTGAATTGGATGGTATATGATTTATGGCGCCAAGCGTTAATACGAGAGAAACAACGTCCTGAGTTCGACATAAGCTCAAATTCTTCATGGTCCATACACATAACAAGTCCATAAGCTCTGGAAAGTGAATAGAAAAACTATGAATCATTTGGAGGAATAAATCTGAGATAATTCATATTAATATTCATTCAAACCATAAATTTCAATCGATATTTGTCTGCGAATAAATATCAGTTAAGAACTAATATGTTACAATAATCCTCTTCAATTTCAAGTTCGACAGCTACGTCGTTCAAAAAAAAAAAATGCTTAAAGTGAATTACAATAATTATAGCGAACTTAAATTGAGAATGTTGGGGCTCAAGAACAAATAAACTTTGCAATCTCAATATTAGATATTTTCCCAGATTGTTGGAATTTAAAAAAAAACTATAAAAATAGATACAGATTCCTATTATAAGAAAATTTGAATGTTTCTGATTAGGTACCTCTGTCTTTATATCGTAGCATTCCTAAACTTGTACAAATCGACCCAAAAACGGCCGACTTTCTGTTTTCAGCAATGCATTTACCGAGATCGCCGCATACTTTCACAAATAATACCTGCAACAACATCATCACAATCAATTCAAAACATTAAAGATATTCAAATAACTAGTGTATACACTAGGCTTCAACGACCTTGGGATGGTTTTAGGTATTAGTATATTCATGAATAAACTAGTGCAATAACTTGAAGAATTTTCAAGTCATATTTGAGATAATTATTAATCGATATCATGCTCAGTATTACATCTGCAATCAGAAAACCAAACTGTGTTCCCTAGTACGTATGAAGCATACAGATGAAGGTCTTCATCTACTTCTACAGAGTGAGCGAAAAGTCTCTAAATCTCTCCACAGCAGCTGCGTGGTGGAATATTGTGTTCTGGTTGGACACGGTAAAAATTGAATTGTGTTGTACTCAACAACACAGAAAGCACTTTCAACATTACTGTAATGAATTCAATTTTTTGTTGTTAAATAACTTGCTTGCGAGTGATTCACTGTTTCATTGAATATTTCAGTGTGGAGGAACTTTTGATCATTCTGTATTAGTGAGGATACTCCGATAGGCATTCCTAGGATTTCCTTTGATCATATTGAACCAATCCTTCTGATATTTTATTTGTATCACATAGCCATTCCATTAAGTTATCTACAGTTCATAAAAGTTATAGACTATAGATAAAGTTAAAGTAAATAGTTATCTATAGTCTGCTATAAAAGTTAACAAGTTATCCATTTCCAAACCAAACTGAGTAGAGAAAAACTAAATTAGGCTATGAAATTCAGACCGACTCACCTCATCGAAAAAGTTGAGTTGACAACACGCATACAGGACATCAGCTCCTTGCTTGATATTCAAGGGCTCGTCACATTTGCCTATATTGAAAGCAAGCGACCTCAATAACGGCAGAGACCTCCTTCGTTTCAAGGATAAGGATGTGAGAACCTGCATCATAAAAAATACAAGAAGATTTTTTCATTTCTTAGCAACAAAAAACGTTATTAAGAATGTTTCACTATTATATTTGATATCAAATTATAATATTGTTATAAAAGAAAATAAATTTTAGATTTTTACTCTTGATAGCCTAGGCTATAATGTTATAGGATATTATGATGTACTTATTTGTGAATAATAATACAAGGTTATTTTTCCATTACCTCTAGTAAAAATCCCAATACAAAGGAACAAGGATAACTTTATAGCCAAAACATGTTTTTGCACAAGTTTTATGTATTATTATTTTTTTAGAAATAACGATTATTATTTAAATTAAACCGGAAATTTATTAAAAATTTCAAAGACGAACTTGTAAATTAAGGTTCGACTGTACTAATGATAATTTAATGAAGAAGTAAAAAAATTATAGATTTTCATTCATTTATAGATAACAAGCTTCGGATAGTGAACATTAACCCAAATTTGCTTCTATTCTAAATTGGAACTCGACAGCACAAAGGTTGAGTAAAATTTCACTGTCAACCTGCATCAATTTCACTGTTCACAATCCAAAATTAAGAGGCAATTTCAACCTTGAGAATCAGCGTACTGTAACCATTAATGGCAGTATGATGGTATTAGTTGGAAGAAACAACATGTGTTTACCCAAATTTATTTCTACCTCAAATTGAAACTAAAAAGTCCCACAGTTGGGAAGAAGGAGGAGATGAAAAGGAGGAGAAGGAAAATAAGGAGAAGAAGATGGAAAAGTAGGAGAAGGAGGAGAGGAGGATGGAAAAGAAGAAGATAAAGGAGATGAAGAGGGAGAAGTAGAAGAATGAGAAAAAGACAACATGTCCAATTCCACAGTTAACCTGCATTAAATAAATTTTTGCTTGGAAAATGCCATTTAAAGGCAGTGTCAAACATAAAAACGAAGAACTCACCTTGACCATTTGTGGTAGGGTGATGGTGTTAATTAACTTGGCAGCCTCATCATCACCAGCCACACCCAAGACCACCCCAAGGTCGTTGAGGCCTCCGCCGCCAGAGGCCAGTTTCTTGAACGCCTTCGTCGACTTCTCCTCAGGATTGCCTAGCTGCTGGCACAACTTGATGAATCTGGGATCGCCTTGGAAATCGACTATTTTCATCTTGCCCTGGTTGGTCAGCTCGGCTAGCCTTGAAACTATCTGCAACAATCGATTGATGACCATCGACATTAAGTCCCAGTTGCACAAAGGACTGTTAAGCTATGTCGAATTATCAGTGGCAATTCTCATGATTATTGAAATATCAACTCTAATAACAATTTCTACTATCAGCCATGGAGATTTTAAATCTATATTAAATAAATAAATAAAGCCTTTATTAGTTTCCAATTTTTCAATACATTCAAATTCATCACAATAAAATTGATAACTGATCAATGATATAATAACCATGTTATTAATCGATTGATGCCAATTGATATTTTCAAGAGATAGCTGATTATATTTTATTACTAGACTAATATTGAACAACTTAAGGCTCTTAAAAATGAGCTTAAAAGAGTAGATACGAAGGATTTCATTCCTTAACACGGCGAAATTGGGACAGTAAAGACAAAGTTGAAACAACCTTGAGAAGAAACAATTCTACCTAATTGTATACATTGAAGATGTTTAATCTGAATTTCTATTTTGAAATAAGAATGTGTATGTCCATGCCTATGTTTACAATTAATGTCTATGCTTTGTGAGGGTGATGCCTACATGAGCTCTAGGCTTGTGCGTGGATAATGGGAGGGTGATGATAAGAGATGACGACTTCTTTTTAGGTAGTACTGACAGCTTAACGTCTCCTTCAAAAGACAGGGACATTATCACTCTCAAGTCATATTCTCAAGTTGAGTATTCTATTAGGCTCTTGGAGAATCTTTGATGGTAACAGTAATTTGGACATAACCTCGTCATTTCAAATAATTATGAAACTAAATTTAGGAATTGAAGAAGTTTGGCGACTGTTTCTGTCTCTTTCCTATTTGTATTTGTTTGCTTGATCCAATAAACAAACATAAAGATATTCAAATCTAAAATGACAGAAAAAGTAATATGCCAGACATTGTATTCTTCAATGTAGTGTAATTTGAATGGACAATAGTTTTCTTCTGTTTTGCGGCTATACAATCAATTGGTGGTGGATGTGAATGATCTTTTGCAATTGAGATTTGGAATAGAATGTCTTGAACGATAGGCATCTGAGGTTCATTGTAAATGTGAAAGGGGCTTTACGACCAGTCTATTGACATATGAATTCATCCAGTAACTAATAGAGAGAGTAAGACTAGAGAATTCGAAGATCACAATCATCGAAATAAAGTAAGATAATATTTTAGTTTCACAGTGTTTCTCAGTTGATGGGTTCATAAGCATTATTTTAGCACAAGTCGTTTTCAGAAAACGCCTTTCCTATCTGGTCGAAAAATAGTGCTTTTTATCTGAAACTAGTGTCGAGTACGGTCCCCTTTTCTTTTTCTAGTAGTTTTCTGACCAGATAGGAAAATTTATATAGACCCATAACCTTTTAATGTACCTTAAGTGCATATTTTCTTTGGATTCCAAGTGTTTCTGAAACCGCCAGAAGTTCTTGTGGAGTAGAAGCTGAATCGATCCTATCAACGAGTTTGTCATCATTGGAGATACCTTTGAGTGAGTTGAAAACCGATGCAGTGAGCTTACGATTGACCTGCTTCACTTTTTTCGTTGCATCTGGTTGCTCAGATTTAATCTGACTATCAGAATCTGAAACAAGAGCACGATTAATGATAGATTCAAGATTCATTTATTTGTCAAAATCACAAATAGGCCTACAATGTGAGACAACGTCAAAAATACAAATTTCAATCAACAATTCAATTTAGCCAACTTGCATTCAACAGATATGGTAGACTCTACTAATAAGCAAGACAAAAAAATTTACAATTACAGAAACAGATATCACAGTTGAGCATAACAGGCAGAAAATTAATAAGTTCCATCATAAAAATATCACCACAAATCATAGTAACCGTATGGACATATTTCAATTAAAAGTTTCTTCACACGAACCTTAAAACTATACAAGTCAAGCTCTTTAATATCAGCAGGTAGCTTATTATATAATCTTTTTCCAAATTCAACAAAACTTTTCAATGTTAAATGATAGTTGCATTGTGATAATCTGAGCGCTTCTGCTTGTCTAGTAAAATGGTTGTGAATGTTACTATTTATAGGCAGAATGGATAGATTTTTTCTGGTATATATTATACATTCAAACACATACAAAGCATACACTGACATGATATTTAACTTCTTAAAAAGAGGTCGGCAATGGGTTCTACTATTTACTCTACAAATTATTCTTAAAGCCCTTTTTTGTAAGACAAAAAGCTTCTTGACATTAGTATCTCTACCCCATGCCAAAATTCCATATAGCAAGTGTGACTGAATGTAAGCATGATATATACAGCCACCAACACATCAAGACCAACAATATTTCTTAATCTATACAGCATAAAAATACATTTAGATATCTTATTACACAGCAAAACAATATGATTATCCCATTTAACATTACTTTGTAAAGTGATGCCAAGGAATTTAACATTACTAATATCAGTCTTACTATTCAAATCAAATTCTAATAACTGTGTTTTATCTTTATTAAGGCAAAGATAGTTAGCAGCTGTCCAGTCCTCAATGGTTTCATTAATATGACATAATAAAATATTCAAATTGCTCAATAATTTTTCACACTTCATCTGAACTGCCAGATCATCAGCAAACATAAAAGCCTTATATTTTCAAACTTTCATGCAGAATCGTTTTGAACTTTGTGTCTTTGATTTTATCCAAAGACTTAATTGTAATTTCTTGAATGAATAAATAAATAAAACTGTGAAAATGTTCTCGCCGTCGATTATGATTCTTAGCATTACAGGAAAATATGACGTTGATAGATTATTTAACAAAATGAATGTGCAATTTTGTGGAAAGTATGGAAAACCATCATCAGTCACAGGAAAAATTACCTATAGGCCTACATGTAGTTGTGTTACTCTATCATCTTCCTAACTCATGGAGTAGAATACTTCTCTTATAATATTTAAATAAGCAAATCATTTCATTTTCATAAACTTAAGCAAAAAAATAAAAATTTTAAGCTTTTTTAGCCATGAATGACATGTATATTATATCATATTGGCTACGTGTTTAAATAGTAAATATAATAAATTTTCATGAATAATAATGTGAATGAATCAACCAATAAATTTACTTTGCTGCCCTTAGAATACGTTAGTAATGTATACAAGAGTAAGGATTAATTTTGAAGATCCGATAACATGTTAAAAATGAGTTGGATATGGAATCATCTTGAAAGGTCAGACGTTTTATGGTGGGAATTCGATGCTATCTGCCATGACAGGCAGATATCATCAATGCTATCAAATAACTTACAGGATGAACTGACAAACAATAACATTTCTACAGTGAACCACACTAAATTCCTGGGCATCCTGAATGACAGAAACCTGAGCTGGCAGGCACACACAGATTCTCTGTGTAAAAAACTGTCATCAGCAGCTTATGTCATAAAGAGAATAAGAAATATATCAGACGAGAACACTGCGTTTGTGGCGTACCACTCGCTTTTTGCCTCGCATTCAAGATATGGCATAACTGCCTGGGGGTACTCAGCACAAACAAACCTGGAGAGGACTCTACGAACCATACTGAGAGTGGATAGGATTGAACACTGTAAAGCCATTTTAAAAATATCGAAAAGATAAATGCTTTCATCAGGAGCCTGAAACAATACTTAAGCCTGAGACCATATTATAACCTGAATGAGTATATAGAGGAGCACACATACAGGAGAAGGAGCACATATATGAAGAGTGAAGACCCCCTCCTGAAGGGAAGATAAATGGACGACTCCCGCAGTCCTGCGCTGCTGGCGAAGACTACAAAAGTAAAAAGTAAGTAAAATGACAAAATACTTGCAGAAATTTCTATTACGGCAACGACTTGTATTGCAGTGTGAATAATTAAATTTACTTTATTTTGATGAAGCTCCTGCTCCTCATCAAGAGTGAAATGCATCATACTATTGTCAAACTTATGCAAGTGAATTTGATTATTTACAGTAAAATACAAGTCGTTGGCTTAATTGAAAAATGTAAGGATTATTATTATGAGATATTTCTTCTCAGTTCCACAAATAATATCTTACCTTTTGCTCCCTCACCTGAGGGTGACGTTGTTGATAATCCTGTTGTAGCGGCTGGATTGATTGCAGATGAACTTCCATAAGCAGAGTGTTGAAGTATTCTCAACGCTCTATTCAAATTTCTGTAATGAATCATCATAGCTCTCTGCCAGAACACCAATCTAAGACAGAGTGACTAGATTTTTGTCCTGTACAAACGAACATGAAGTTAGAAAAGGATGTTGAGTGACTATGAAAAAGTACTGGCTGGAAACTATCTAGGAGAATCTGACAACGTCCCATATCTCTATAGCCAGGTGTTGACTGACTGATTGATAGAAAAGATTTTGTACTTGCCGACATCGTAGGGGGTGTCAGTATACATCGTTGGAGAGAGGAAAGCGAGAAACTAACCAGAAAAATCTGAAAAGTTGAAAAAGTCCCCCCCTAAGAGTTATGCCCCCGAAATTTTTCAACTTTTAGTTTGACTATTGACGGTGCTGGCGGTCGGATTTTCGGGTCCAGCTTGCAAAGTAGGTCGATTTAAGAAATATAATTTCTACCGGGTCAGCAGGGGGTCGTAGGGTCATTTTAGATTTTTCAGTTTTTCAAAAATTTGCCAAATTTTCAAGTGTCATTTTGGAATGGATGTTGATATTTTAGTGCGGTTTTCGGGTGCGGGATTGTGTCGCTGGCCGCCAGAGACCCGATTGTCATGATTGGCGACCCTCTAGAAAACCCAGGGGGGGCCCTGGGGGGGTAGGTCGAATTTGGCCAAATTTGGCCACTCATGAAATGGCCTGTATCTTTTTTTTTTGGCACCCGGAAAATGTCGACTGGTAGACCATTGGATTCAGCTCAAAAAGTTGGTCTAGAAAAGTCTGTATCCTTTGGATACAGGCTTCCGGTTTTTCGACCCCCTATCTTTGAAAATAAATGGGAAAACCGGCTATTTATGTTTTTCCGTTTTCTTGCTCTGGTGTGTTTATTTTTCAACAAAAGTGTATGCTCTTGTATATCATTGTGATCAGCTCGACAAGGCGGAAGCAGCCATGTGTGATTTGATGGGATTGGGCGTGAAAAATTGATGTACATTTTTTTGCAACTTTTAGATTGCGTATTTTTGGGTGAGTTTTAGGTTTAAATATGTCATGTGGCACATCATAGAGCTTGGAATGACGACGAAAACCTTTTATGATGGTTCATTTTATGATTTGAAGTGAAAAATTATACTCATATTTGTTAAGGATCTTTTTCCCTATACAAAACATATGGGAAACATGAAATATGTTACTGTATGCTGCTGTTGTCTGTACAAGGGTGGTTAAATCGTGCATAACAGGGCAGATGGAGTTGAGCTCATGAACAGAACAATCTTTAAAATTGGAAAAGTCCCCCCCAAAAGGGGTTTATGCCCCCCTGAAATTTTCCAACTTTTTTATTTGACGATTTAGAGCAAAAGTGCAAGAGACCTTTTTTGTTCAACTCGCCAAGATAGCTCGATTTCAAAAATGAAATTCCAACCGGGTCAACAGGGGGCCCTGTGGGGGCATTTTTATATTGTTAGCCTTTCTGACAATTTTTGCAAATTTTAAAGGGCCATTTTGGAATGGTTGTTGATATTTTAGGGCGGTTTTCGGGTGTGGGATTGTGTCGCTAACCGCCAGAGACCCAATTGTCATGATTTTCGACCCTCTTGAAAACCCAGGGGGGGGCCCTTGCCTTCCAGGATTCACAGCACCACCTCCCCACTCCCAACAATATTGCAAGGGCGGAGCCCTTGCCTCCCATGATGCACAGCAACACCTCCCCCCTCTCAACAAAATTGCAAGGCAGAGCCCTTGCCTCCCAGGATGCACAGCACCACCCCCCCCCTCCCCCCAATATTGCAAGGGCGGGGCCCTTGCCTCCCAGGGTACACGGCCCCCCCCCCCCCTCCCAACAATATTGCAAGGGCGGAGCCCTTGCCTCCCAGGATGCACAGCACCACCTCCCCCTCCCAACAATATTGCAAGGGCGGAGCCCTTTCCTCCCAGGATGCACAGCACCACCTCCCCCTCTCAACAATATTGCAATGGCGGAGCCCTTGCCTCCCATGATGCACAGCACCACCTCCCCCCTCCCAACAATATTGCAAGAGCAGAGCCCTTGCCTCCCTTGATGCACAGCTCTACCTCCCCCCTCCCAACAATATTGCAAGGGCGGAGCCCTTGCCTCCCAGGATGCACAGCACCACCTCCCCCCTCCCCTCAATATTGCAATGCAGGAGCCCTTGCCTCCCAGGATGCCCAGCCCCACCTCCCCTCTCAACATTATTGCAAGGGCAGAGCCCTTGCCTCCCTATGCACAGCCACCTCCCTCCCAACATATTGCAAGGGCGGAGCCCTTGCCTCCTAGGATGCACAGCACCACCTCCCCCTTCTCAACAACGTTGCAAGGGCGGAGCCCTTCCCTCCCAGGAGGAACAGAACCACCTCCCCCCCCTCAACAATATTGCAAAGGCGGAGCCGTGGCCACCCAGGATGCACATCACTACCTCCCCCTGCCAACAATATTGCATGGACGGAGCCCTTTCCTTCCAGGATGCACTGCACCACCTCCCCCCTCTCAACAATATTGCAAGGGCGGAGCCCTTGCCTCCCAGGATGCACAGCACCACCTCCCCCTCTCAACAATATTGCATGGACGGAGCCCTTGCCTCCCAGGATGCACAGCTCTACCTCCCCCCTCCCAACAATATTGCAAGGGCGGAGCCCTTGCCTCCCAGGATGCACTGCAACACCTCCCCCTTCCCGACAACATTGCAAGGACGGTGTCCTTGCCTCCCAGGATGCACAGCACCACCTGACCCCTCTCAACAATATTGCAAGGGCAGGCCCTTGCCTCCTTGATGCACAGCTCTGTCTCCCCCCCTCCCAACAATATTGCAAGGGCGGAGCCCTTGCCTCCCAGGATGCACAGCACCACCTCTCCTCTCAAATATTGCAAGGGCAGGCCCTTGCCTCCCAGGATGCACAGCTCCACCTCCCTCCCAACAATATTGCAAGGGCGGGCCCTGGCCTCCCAGGGTGCACAGCACCGCCTGCCCCCTCGCAACAATATTGCAAGGGCGGAGCCCTTCCCTCCCAGGATGCACAGCACTACCTCCCCCTCCCAACAATATTGCATGGACGGAGCCCTTTCCTCCCAGGATGCACAGCACCACCTCCCCCCTCTCAACAATATTGCAAGGGCGGAGCCCTTGCCTCCCAGGATGCACAGCACCACCCCCCCCCTCTCAACAATATTGCAAGGGCGGAGCCCTTGCCTCCCATGATGCACAGCAACACCTCCCCCCTCTCAACAATATTGCAAGGGCGGAGCCCTTGCCTTCCAGGATGCACAGCACCACCTCCCCCACTCCACAATATTACAAGAACAGAGTCCTTGCCTCCCAGGATGCATAGCACTAGCTCCACCTTCCCAACAATATTGCAAGGGCGCAGCCCTTGCCTCTCATGATGCACAGCAATACCTCCCCCTTCTCAACAATATTGCAAGGACAGAGCCCTTGCCTCCCAGGATGCACAGCACCACCTCCCCCCCTCTCAACAATATTGCAATGGCGGAGCTTTTGCTTCCTAGGATGCACAGCATCCTGGTTTTGGTTTTTGAGTGTTACATTCTATGTTTTAATTATTGAAAATAAGTAGCAACCTAAATCAGTGTTCATTTAATGAAATTAAATGTTCAATCAATGTTGACTTCCATGTTCAGCTTGGACAATTTCTTGATTCAATGATAAATGGCTTTTGGACATACTGGGTGGCACTGAAGAGGAGGTGCATATTTTCATTTTGGCCAAATTTTGGTAGGCTATTACGGAATGTAAATTGATATTATTGAGTGTGGGATTGTGTTGCTGCACTTCATAGACCCCGTTATCATGCATTTTGATCCTTGTGGAAATTCAGGGTGGCACAGGTGGTTAATAATCATTTCCTCACAAATATAGATGGGAAGCGAAGATATTGAGGCCATGAAGTGTTTTTCCATCATCTGTAGTTCTCTAGGAGGAGCAGTTGAAGTTGTACTCCCTTCTTCTCCTTGGTGAGCGTGAAGTACTCACTTCATAAAAGCAACTAACCAGTTAAACAAGGGGCACAATAAAAAAAATAACTTACCAACCAAGAGGGTATCAAAAGGGGGTGCAGGGGGCATAGCCCCCTGCCGAGCGAAAGCGAGTTACTGTATCTAGATCTAGAATGCTGTCACAATGACAAGATAACAATCTATATGTCAATGTCATGGACTAGACGATGATTCCAGTAAAAATGTAATCTTCTATAACAGATTATCACAATTCTCTGTTTCTTCTTATTCAATAATTTTAGTAATACAATATAATTAACAAAGATTCTAGTCTAATTTCACGATAAACTTTTAGCCTAGTCTGGCTCTATCAATGTTACTTACAGCAGATCAACATCAAATTTTGATGCCGGTATTTTCCACTTATTCAAAATTTATTTTTGAAATAAACGGAGAAAGATAAAAAACAAACCCCCGATTATGAACTAATGTGAATTAAATAGGTAATAAAGGTTGCAAGAGTAATAGTAAACCGGATCATGCTTCATAATATCAATTATCTATTATATCAGATACGGTACTTAAATCCCTTGATCTGAAAAAACAAGACATTGATACAAAAACAAAACAATACAAATTACTTACCTTCTTATTAAAGACAAAAATCACATTTTCCCAATAATATCAACGTTAAAAACGAAGAGGACAATTCGATGGTCGAAAGGTATGATTGAGGTTGGAAAACACCGAGAATAACAGCTGTTCCAAGAACGATGCCAATAGAAGTGAATTGTAAAATTATAGAGTACTGCTCTCAAACACTTCGCATTCAAAGTGATTCTCCCGAATCTTATCAAAACATTATTGTTGAATAATTTAAAATAAGGATTGGAGATCACTCTGAGTGTCCTTGAGATATTATCTATTCTTTATTATACAATGAATACAATTTTATTAAAAAAGTAGAAATATGATTACTCCTTTATCTCATTACTCGTCTTCTATCACTGCCTTTGCGATCATATGGCAAACTGCAATCTGCACGTTTGCGTTTGGTGAGGTTGGGTTTGCTTGTCCTCTTGTACTGTACTTGGTGTTTCGTATTTCACCTATTATTGCTGACATTGGATTCTTGAATAACTTATACTGGCTTTATTTTCAGGATTATTTCAAATTTGGATACCTATTAGTTGATTGGATCAGTGAGCATGAGCTTTTGAGAGATGTCAACAAACGACTTATTGACGTAAGTTCAGATAGCCTACTTTTCTATCCCACATGACATGTAGAAATCTGTAGATAGAGTGGTAGAATTCTCTTGAAATTATTTTGATGCTATCACTGACTAAACTATGTACTGGAATTAAACAGAAATTCACGAAGAAAATCTGCTTTTGTAGGCTATATCAATATATTTAGTGAGCTGTCTAGAAATGGATGATCTCAGCAGTAGAGGAATTGTATCTATTTTATAGGCTACATTGTTCTCTTTTTCCATTTGATGTTGCCTACCATTGATGCATTCGTTTTCTGATTCATGATAGACACTAAACTTGAACTGAAAAATTCAATTCAGTGTATGTGTAACCTATAACATGCTGACATCAAGTCTTCCTTGGATGTTGTGCAACTTGTTGGGTTAGGGCTATGCTCAATTACTTGATTGGGTAGTTTGTGGCTCATATTTTGTAAAATTACAAAAACATCATAGCCTGAGTGTATTTTTATTCTCTTTCAGGGGTGAACAACTGATAAATCTCAAATCTAAATCTGACAGAGATCTTCCTCACATTGGTGAAAAGGAATTTGCTCCGAGCAATTCGTGGCTTGAGAAAACACAAATTGAGAATGCCCTAATTGAAAGAAAGCATCTTTTAGAAGAGCAACGTGTGGAAAAGAAGTAAGTTTTTCTGTTATTTAGCTAAAATAAAACTGTGTAAATTTGAAGTAAGTTAGGCTACATTTGGGTATTCTCTGAACGAATGTAGTGACTATTCACTGTTTTAACGCCATACAAGCCTATCCAACCATTTAGTATTGAAGAGGAATCATTAAGATTGATATGAATCATTAGATTGAAGAGGAGAATCTGCCACAATTCTTTGTCTCGTTCTGGCTTTTATTGAGAAGTCGTCACTGTTTGTAATCACTTCAGTAACTTAAGCCCGGTCTAGACTCTAGGACTTGTTATAGGACTTATAGATCAATTGCATTGCGTCTACACGTTAGGACTTATCCACGCTGATACCTCTTTTGTCCTAGCACTTAATGTCCTAGGACTTCTGCCATCTACACGCTAGGACTTGTTGTACAACTTAAGTCCTACAGCAAGTCCTAGCGTCTAGACCGGGCTTTAGTTAACCAGGAAATGTGGCCGAGAATCAAGTTTTTATCAAGCTGTAAAAATTATGAACTAGAATTATTTTTGTAAAATAACACAAATTATAGTTATTATTTTCTTTCTCTCCTTCTAGTAGCCTAGGACTTTTCTTGAATGTTTTCTGTCCTAAATTTTGTAATAACTATGAAAACATTAGGATGTTGTCGAATATAGAAACAGTTTTCAGTTCACTGAAGATGGCACAATGATGTTGAAACATGTTTGTCAATTTCTTTACTGAATACAGTGATATTTTTGACTACATCCTAGTGTTTTCATTATGTATTATAAATATCACAACATCTCACCAGACACTGTGTCAGAAGTTTGTAATAATTATTAGATTTTTTTGCTGAATTCATTTGTACTTGATTTTTGTATAATTGTTTTTAGAAATAACCTATCATGTGTCACATGGATACCAGAAGCTGGCAAAGCAAAAGTATTGAAAAAAGTTGGAAAACACTGGGAAAGTGTAGGCCATCACTCGGATGGAAACGAATGGCTTTATCCTGAAGAAGCTCTTGTCTTGTTGGAAACTGTAAGTTTTATTTCAATTGTTATATTCATTGGTACTATCTTATTAATCTAGTTATTCCATAGCATTCGCTTATTCAAAGGCATACATGTATCAGATTGGGAGTATGATGCTCTCGATCATGTGATTTCCGAATCCGGTATGCATGCCATTAAATTAAAGAGACTGTATAATAACAGTGAGGTCATTGGTTGAAAAGGTCTATAACAGTGTGTTGGAACATTTTTTCCCCGCCAAACGCCATACTTTTGCCAAATTTTTGAATTTTGACATGAAATTACAGTCAACATGAACCCGTTCACTCATTTGTCAAACTTCTTTTGAAAGAAACTCAAAAATAACTTTTCTAACATTAAAAATAGTCTCTCTACTCTTGGTATTAATTTAAAAGCTTAGAATGATGAAAAATTAACACTGGTAAAGGAAAATTGTAGGTACAATGGGAATCAATCAACATAACATAACATCATATTATGATTTGCTTATACTTTCAATGCAAATCTTTTGGGAATTGGCAAAACATTCTCATTACCTTGACTTCATCATAGTTAATGATTGTAGTACAATTTCTTCATTGTAAAATGTTGTAATGAGGTAATTCATTGTAAGTTCAAATGCCTTAGCAAAGTGAATGAATGTAGCCTAGTCATTGTATGATGTGCAATAATTTTTTGTTAGAATAAAAAATGCTTAATGAATTAATAAAAATGATATAATGTGAAGAGAGACGTTTGTACAGCTGATTTCCTTTAAACCTGCTAAGAAGTAATTTTTATCAACTCCAGGATTAAATCACGTGGCTCAGTTGGCTACGGTAGTCGCTTTGTTGATTGAAAACGAAATTACAATCATCTGTCTCCCTGGACATTACGAGTTGAATTTCTGTTGACACATCTCGGTTTGTTTGGAATACCAATTTACTTATTAAAAATATGATTAATCAATACTATTCTCTTACTCAATACTGTACTCTCATTCAATATTCTACTGCAGATACAGGTGACTCATTAGTTGCTTTTTAATCATAGCTATGTAAATCTCATCGCTCAAATCCCTTTCACTAATTGGAAAATCGATTTTTCTTTGAACAATAAAATAATTTATTTTATGAGCTTATTAAGAAAATTAAGCCTGAACCAAATGCTAATCGTCTAATTTTTTATCATTTGTTCTATTTTTCAGAATTGCCTGGAACTTCTTTTGTACGAAGTGCCTCTCAGTATTGAAAGAGCTTATTCCACTCTCATTAACGATAAAAATGGCTGCAATTCAGACGAGTATAGAGTGTATTCACATCTAGTACGCCACGGCTACCGACTCTTCAGGCACTCTTCGGCAGTTTCAGTGACTCGTTATGAAAAAGATATTAATCTAGAACAGCACGTTCTAAACGACAAAAAACTTTATAGTGCTGACTGTGATAAGAGTAAAACAGCTGAGAAGGAGATACCAAGTGTAAATAATGAACCCAATGCCTCGCTTGAAGTGTCAGTGGAAAGTGTTGTTGAATGTAGGAGTGTGTCAGAGAATGTTGAAGAAAGCAGTAGTTCCTCGTGTGATATAGTTGCCGAGAAATCGGTCTCATCCACACAGTCGGTCTCAGATCATCAGCCAGGGGATAAATCTGAAACCGAAGCTAATGTGGATGTTGTCAGTCTGGAGGTACAAGACGCCGAGGTTTCGATTGTAGAAACTGTACCAAGTACCGCAAGTGCCGCAAGTAAAGTCAGCGACAAACCTGATGTGATAGATGTGAGTAGTGGTGAGGATAAAGATGATGAGAGTAGTGATGATGATGATGATGACGGCGACGATGATGATGATGATAGTGATGAAGAGGAAGAAGAGAAGAAGAAGAAGAAGAAGAAGATGATAGTGATGAAAGTATAGTGGAAGTTCCTATTAGAGAGAAAGAAATCATCTATGCTGAAATATCTTCTGACGAAAGTGTAACTGAAACTGATGGCGGAAATCGTGAGAATGTTCAACAGGTACAAAATGTAGAACAGGATAGTAATGATGAGGAAGAAGATGATGATGATGATAATGACGACGATGATGAAAATGATAGTAATTCTGAAGATAGCAGTGGGGCCAATTGGAAAAGGAGACCTCAGCAATCTAATGCACCAGGTAGTTCATCGCAAGTGAACGCCCCTCCCACAGCACAAGCCCCTCCCGCTCCTCCCGTGAATCAATCCAGCAGTACTTCAACCGTATCACAACAAAATCCCATTCCGGTGCGAACTTCTTTTGTAACTGTCGATGAGTTTCTATTCCCCAGACCAGATCGACCCGACTACAGAGTGGTCATCGATAGAGTCGGCAACACGTCATTAAACCAAGAGCTCAACCGGTTCTATGAAGAGATCGAAGTAATTGATCTCGACAGCGATAAGGAAGACGAACCTGTGGCCGCCCCCCAAGTTGAGGTTGAGGTCCTACCTCGTGCCGATATACTGCGAATGTTACCAGTGTTAAGAGGACACTCTTTCAATTTGGATACGCCTGATAAGTATTTGCCAGACGGTGCGCAACCGGCCAAGATCAACTGCAGTATCAGTTTTAGCCTCGATGATTGGACTTCCATAACAGGTGACAATTATCACCAACGTAATAACAGTAGACAGAAAAACACGCCCCACGTCAATAAATACCTTGAAAGTAGGATGAGTATGCGGAACAGTGTGATTGTTCAAAGAACAAACCCAATACATCAACAATTAACCCATACACCACACAATCGTATCCATCCGATGAATTTCCGGGGCGCACCATCTCCATTCATGAACAATCCTATGTTGAATCAATTCAATAATTTTACCAACAACGTACAACAAATGGTCTCATGTATGGTGGATGGAACCGTCAAGAATGAATTTCAAAATCAGCTATTCAACCAAACTATTCAATTTCAACAGCATCTACAACACCAGGCCTTCAACAATCAGCCAATTCAATTTCAGCAGCAGATACAACAGAACTTCGGCAACCACCCTAACAATTTCTTAGACCCACCCAGTCTTAGCGCCCCTCCGTTCCCACACAACAATTTCATGCCACCACTAATGGCTAATCATCCCAATTTCAATCAAATGAACAATCCAGCCCAGGCCGATTTCCTAGGCTTTCATGTGAAGACTGAAAACAATCAAGGTTCATCAAACCAACCAAACTTTACCACTCCACAGAATTTCAACGGCTACTACTTTGATGCTAATTTAGCTGGAAGCAATTCTGCAGAGAATAACAGCACAACCCCTGAAGGATACTTGCAATATTTGATGAATCTCCCTTGCAAGAACGGAAAAATTCCTAGAGGAAGACGTAAGTTGATAAACAGTTTGAAAACGTTTTTATCATCTAACGCAAACAATGCTCTAGCTAACCAAAATGTTGGCATAAAAATAGAAAATCAAAGCGATAGAACTGTCGACCTTCATGGTAATTCAGCTGGAACGTCAAACAATTTTGGAGGGATTAACAACAAAACCCCTGAAGAATACTTGCATTATTTGATGAATCTCCGTAAAGGAAAGAAAGGAAAAATACCAAAAAAAAGGCGTCAGTTAATTAACCGTTTGAAACAGTTTTTGTCCTCCTGTAATTCAAATACAGCTAAAGTTCTGGAGAAAATGAACGCTAACGAAAATGTTATTGTTAAAACAGAAAATCAAACCAATAGAGGTGTCAATGTGAAAACCGAAAAACAAACTAACTCTAAAAATAAAGACGAAGAGCAAATGAATAACATGACGGAAAACGATCCTCTCTCATCTCAAATAATCTTCGATACGACTGGCGGAGATCCTGCCGTTTTTGTAGAAAACATTCCCCTGGTTATACCTCCACCAAACCGAAACAATGTAGCAACTTCAAAGAAAGCTAAGAAACGAAAGCGGAAAAACGCAATGAAGGATCAGGTTAGAGACTATTTCTCCAAGAGAGTGAAACCTGACCCTGATCCAGTTGAAGAAGTTATAATTATTTCCGATACAGCACAAGAGAGCAGCGGTCCGTTCAGAAGAGAAAATCGTAGGAGGTATTTCGGGCTAACGAATGGTGAAAGACTGCAGAATCGCGAATCGCAACCAGTTGACCAAGTCAGTACATTTGGCGACGATGAAGTCATTCATGCCGATGTTATTCTCATTGATCAGCCGAGAATCAAGTCTGAATCCGAACCTATAACTATTGTCGACGATAGTAGTCAGCCAATGGTAGCTGTTTGTAAACCAGAACCAGTTGAACAAGTCCCAAATGTCACAGTTGACATCAAGCCCCAAATAGAAAATATGGAGGTAGTGGAAACAAGTATAGAAAATATGGAGGTAGTGGAAACAAGTAGTTGTGACGCTGTGGTTGAAGTGAAAGAAGAGATTGTTGATACTAGTACGGTGGTGGAAATAGAACCTAGAGCTGAAAAGGAAGTAGATTCAACATCGCCGACTAATGTTCCCAGTGATGTGCCAATTAAGACTGAGAGTGTGGTTGAAAGTAGCGCTACTCCTGTGGAGGAAACGAGTGAGGTGTCAGCTGGTGAAGTTGATTCTTGGGCGCAGTTGAAGGAGAAGTCTCCCGCACGCGCAGCCCCGCCTCAATCGTCATCATCCGATTCCGAGGATGACAGCAGCAGTGGTGATGACCCCGATGTGGTTCAGCCAATACTCAAACCGAGAGATTGCCAGTCTCTAGGTAAGTCAACTGTTCTATATGTATAATTTATTCCCCAACGCTTTTGGCAATACATCTGACAAAAACAATCTGAAAATAGGAAAAGTATAGAAAAAATTGAGCGTCAACTGTTTCAGGGACCCTCAATCTAACAAATGAAGGTGATATTGTGGTAGTTATACATATAGAATAAAAGGACTAAAGTCGATTTTTTAGGAAGACGGATTAATCAAGGCGGTAAATAAGAAGTATATATAAGAAGTATGAAGTTGAAGAAGATAGGACTGATTATCAAGTTTCATTTCAACCCTTCTACTCATTCTGTCCGCTGCCGTTGGTTCCTTATTCTATAACTTTATCCAATTATTAATTTTGGCTTTAGAGGGCAGTAGTCTGTATGAGGATTATGTCCCTTAAGAACAATGTTATTTTTTGTAATCTTTTGAAACATATAGCACCGTCATTTTTTAAAATAAAATTACGTTTGAGGTGTCATTTGAAAGAGAATATTATTCTTCAGTGGGTGGTATATAAAGGAACAGGGGAGAATAATATTCTCTTTAAATTGACACCTCAAACGTAATTTTATTTTAAAAAATATATATGTTTAAGATTAACATATGGGTAATCTGACCGACTACTAATGCCCCCTCTTAATGTAGTGGTGTACTTTCTTTAGTTCTTGCACTAAATTGGAAATTCATTTGTAGCTAAAGGTATTAGTGGAGAACAGGTTGAATGTATTTGTTCTACACAGACTTTTGATAATTATGATTAAGATTATGGTTTTTTGCGGGGAGACCATTTCGGGTGTTCCGCCTCGCCGAATCATCCAAATATGGAAAAGATAATATAGGTCAAGTAGTCCAACACTCAATTTCAACTTGTCAGTCCTGAAAAATCTTCAAAATTAAATTCTTTCGTTCTATAGATTCACAGCACTACAACTTAAACTCACGAAACCACATTTACAAATACAATATTTAATTTCACGATAAATTTAGAACCAAAACTTTTTTACACGTACATTTTTTGATGGTGCATTTATTATACAGTATTTGTAGTTCAATCAAGTAAAATAAAGCCGATTTATCTTTAAGATTATTGAAGGAACACTTATCAAAATTATGAACATTAAATAGTTTCATATTCTTATAGAGCTTCATAGCGTATGGTTATGGTTACCAAAAAATAGTTTATAGCCATTTTTATTCTGCATAATTCTTCCCTATCCAATACACTTTATTATTTGACGAAAGTTTCCAGGTCCTGGTATTATAATTATGATGAACATTGCAAGCTTCTTAGCTTATGTCTTTGTTTACCAAAAGAGACTTTATAACTATTATTATTCTGCATATTTCTCCATTACCATGTCCACCCCTTTGATTATTCAAAAAAACATTTTCAATTTCCAGGTACAGTATTAGAAGCTCTGCAAGTGGTTAAACCAGCCTCTTTTCCATCAGATAATATCGAAAGGCTGAAGATAACTTATGATGTATACATACCCTCTCCGTCATTCAAGAAGTCTACTCGGGGTCTTCCAAACTACAGACTAGTAGTAAGAAGGTGAGTTGTAATTATTTTAATAATTACATATCAGTTTTAATAATGGCTTAGTTCTTAGAGAAGATTTGATATTATGAATTTCTAAGTCGAAATTTTAGTCAGATTTAGAAGAGTTTACTGCTTTTTATATTTTAATGTACCTTTATAATTTTTTTTTCTAATAAAATTCTTCCAGCTTTGATAAATAGTAGAGGAATACTAACATTAATAACAGAAATATTAACACCGGAAGCGCTGGACCTGAAAATTATTGCAAATTATATTTATTCCAGCCATTACTTGTACATGTCTGTAAGACTCCTTTAATCATGGTATTTTCAGTGAAATTTTTTATTAGAATTGAAATATTCTATTTCAGTTGAAACATAACAATTATAGATTTCTATGAGAACTTCTTTATATTTTTAATTTAGCTTGCAAGTCTTCTGAAGCTTAGAAAATGAAATTGTTCCCACTCTATCCATCTCGTAAAATCTAAAGCATTCATTTCCAGAGTTATTTTTTCTATCTCGTCGTTCAAGATGGTTTTCTTATTCTTACGCCAAATTTTAATGTCTAACTGCTGAATATCCTCCTTGGACGCAAGAAAAGTCAATGTAATGCTATCATGCCCGGTTTCTTAGTTGCCCAATAAACTATTGAATAAATTTTTTCTTCATTTGATAATACGTGGTTATTGATTCAATACTGCTATTGGATCCATAAACTGTTTATTTATTAATTTAGCGTATGGCTTTCGTTGGTGGGGAGACCCGAAGGTTGTTCCACCTCGCCGTGTTTAACCTAACAGTTTATTGAACGACTGAGAAACCGGGCATCAGAGTATAAAACATTTACGTAAACTTTTCAACTGACATAAGTAAGGAGCTTTGATAACCACGTCCACAGTCAATCATGACTGAACTGAGATTCCCAACTAGGAGTAAATTTTTATGCGAATGTTTTGTGTAGTTCTTGATTAATATTTTACCAGAGAGAAAGCAAAGATGTGTGTATTGCTTTCACACATCACTTACGTTCTGTTTATTTTTTATGATTTTACTGTCGTTTATAACTAGGGTTTTTTTCAGTTGTAGTGACCCATTCCTCAGTGCAGAGCAGATGGCGGAGTTGAATCAACGTTTTGAAGACTGCGTACCAATTCTATTAGCTGTTGTTCTGCCGGATAGCATATCATTCTCCACTTCTGGCCTAGTCAATCTGCCTACTCTGAACGAAATCGACTAATGGCTATTACTTCAGTCATTCGCTAAGGTACACATCATTGTTCTCAACCATTCTCTGTGATTCCCCAATAATTAAGCTATTGGGGCTCATTCAAAGATGGAAAGTTCAATTATAAACATTTTTCACGGCTTGAATTGTGACATGAATTTTGTAACATGTTTGTTTTGAAAGGATTATTACACAACTGTTACCACTTTATCAATCACATTTTTCAAGTATTTTACTTCAATTCTTTAAAAAATGTTACATAATAATATTGTTTCATTCATTTTTATGTCAAACTTTGTGTGTCCACGATAAAATTTTTCAATGAATTCATAGCCTTGGTTCATGGCCTGATTAAAATAGCCTTGAACTAAGGCTAGGCGTACACCTGTTAGTCAAGACAAGACGAAATTAGTCACGTTTAGTCACAGTAATTCGTATAGCTGCTTATGAAGCAGCACACACCGATGCAATGACTAATCGGTGTGTGTTGCTTCATAAGCAACTATGTAAAGTACTGTGACTAAACGTGACTAATCTCGTCTTGTCTTGACTAACCGGTGTACGCCTAGCCTAACATTCGATTAGTTAAGTTACCCCTACACAAAACATCCATATGAAATTTTACCCCATTATAACAGTACATGTCTGATGTAGGGGTACCTTACCTAATAGATAGAAATAGAAGTTTATTCTGGAAAAACAATACAATAACTTGCGATTCGAAGAGAAAATACATTAAACAAGTTATAAACTAATGTAGTCTTAAGGCCGTTTCGGGTATAATCGCCGTAGCGTCGCTGTAGCGACGTCTAAAGCCTGGGACACACATATCCGCAACACGGCCGTGTCTCGGCTTGGAGAGTGTATGACTATACCAGCTGAGCTATTCAGACATAGAAATTCAATTAAGATTCCACACAGATGATAATATTTATGAGCATAATATTGTATAGTCGTACACACTCAATGCTGAGACACGGTCGTGTTGAGGATATGTGTGTCCCGGGCTTTAGATGTCGCTACGGCGGTCTGAAACGGCCTTTAGAACTATGAAGGAATTTTTTCCTGAGACAAGCTCAACAGATTAAAAATCCAATTACTGGGCTTGTAAATAAGCTGTTGAAAGCATTCTCAATGTTATTTTATTGAATAGAATTGGTTGCAAAATTCGTGGACACACGCAGCTTAATACAATAGTTGAATTTATTCCTAAATAATCATCACTGCAATTATTTTAAATTTTCTATAAATACAGGTTTTAACATGTAAACTCTATACGTTTTTATTGTGTATCAATGATTGTTCAGTGTGAAATATGTGAATATTATGATATTTGATTTTCATTTTTATGAAATTATTGTTGGAAGAAGTTGATATTTTCTAGTTGAAAAGGAAGTAGAAATAAATCGTTTGTTTATAAATCATTGTAGTTCTTTTTTCATGTAAAACTCCTGGAACTGTGTATTTTGTTTCTATGTAGAATTTCTGTAAATTGTGTAGTAATAATTTTGAATGCGATATTAGCCAAAATCAACAGTTCTGAAATGTTAATATTTTCAGTACTGGTACTAGGTTTCAGTACTGGTTATTTTTGTTAATACTGTATTTCAATTTTTCACGGAGAGGCTCCTGTGTAGAGTACTGAATGAGAATCACTTTATAGTCTGGGGGCAAATGTAATTCCGTGAGAAAATCTTTTCTTGAGCTCTGTAATCTATGCAGGTGTATTCATTAGTACTAGTATAATGAGAAAATCCATGGTGGCCAGTCAGCCGCGTACGCAAACTCTCAAAAACAAGATGGCCGTCATAATATATTAGATCGCCTGTAATTTTATCAATATTGAAGATATCTGCGTTTTCTTTGCACCAAAATGTTTCCAATAAAATTCTCTACAAGTTTTGTAACATTTTCCTCTATGATGCATATTAAACTAGTTATGGATTTTCAAAAACCGAAGATAGGAAAAATTAAACAAATTTTTGGGGTTTTTTCCCAATAGAATTATTTGTGCTACAGATAGAGGAAAATGTTAAATCTACAAGTTATAGAACTATTCTTTAGCTTTCAAATGATATGTCTATTCAGGCTGTACGTCAGCTATTGTTGGAACCAGCCCATTCGGAATAAAGGCTTGCACGGAATGCAGGCACTTTTTTAAGACTCATAAGGTCATAAGCAAGAATTATAAAATCAATTTTCTCATGACTCCTTGATGATACAGACATGGAAATAATATCAATCTCGTCCTTAGGACTTGCTGAATCAGAATATCGATGGTGGCCACCTCAAAAATACTCGCCACCATGAATAATGCAAGATGGCGGCCGAAATTTGTAGAGGTTCACGATATGAATCGAGCCCTGAGGTTCACGAACAGAGCCCTGCACATCAGCAGAGTGTTACACTTGGAATTTCTGATAGACATTTTGAATTTCTTGTAGGAATAATATCCCAAATCAAATCTTAAGACTCTTAAAACAGAGATCAATCAGAAATTGCTCTGCTGAACGCGTACTGTTGTTCGCCAGACAGGCCTTCAAAAACATTCGTGAGAGTCGGCACAGATTACGGCCTGCCACCAATTGTGATTGTACAACACATTGTGTTGTTTATGAAAGATCCAATTCATCGATCGAGTCTCTTATCATATCTCAGTAGTTACTGAGTAGTTAACAAGCCAGCCTCCTGGCATGTTAAATACACAAATAACACAACATAGGTTTATATTACACCTACAAAAAAAAAAAACTAAAAATATTAGAATGAAAAAAAAAATAAAGAAAACAAATTGTGTGCTCCATTTTTCCTTCCTACTCGTTTCTAGGTAATGAATTCAATTTTAGAGAATCATCGTGAAGAGAGATAAAGAGAAAAATTTAAAAAAAAACGATAGATTCACTCACTGCTGGAGAAACTATTCGAAAAAGTAAAAAAATTAGATAAAAGAAAAAACGGACTTTTCAATATAATGAGATTAATAAACAATTTCTCATTTTTGGCGGCGTGTAACTCAGTAACGAAGGGTTTCCGAGTATGGGTTTATCGGATGTCCCTATCCTAGAATTCAATAAAGAATATTTCCCCCCAAGGTTGTCGCGATTTATGGAAGTTGAAAAAAAATTGGGTTTATATTTTTTATTTCAATGATCTCGATAGATGAAACCTCGGAACTAGCCTTGCTTAATTTCATGACCTATTTTACATGTGATTGATATTTTTTAAAACCTCTTCTACCCCTACAGAATCCAGGAAAATTGAAAATCCACTTTTCTATAATCATGAACACTTTTTGTATTTCAATCATTCTGAGGCAAGTTGAAAGTTTGATAATCTGAAAATGTTATCAAACCTTGCAAATGAAATGGAGAATCGAATAAAAATATTTGCAAGTGGTTTTCTCTGCTAGTTTTTCCATACTAAGTGAAAATTCACGGAAAATCATGGATTTTCAGACGCGTTTTTCGGTTTTTTAGCATATCTCAAAAACTATCCAAGCCACACTCGTGAAATCTAGCTCAAAAGATGCGCCTTCTCAATCTGCATAATCTAGGACTAAAACGAAACCTTGAAACCATCCGACAACGTCAGAAAAAAAATGTTAAAGAAGTCATTTTTTGCATCTTTGACGATTTTTTACTCAATAACGGTGCATTTGCGGACCATGGTTCATCAGATGTTCCTATCCTAACTTTTCACGGAGAATCATGTCCGTAATTTGTATTTCGTTATTTCGAAGTTTCAAAATTTTTAGGTACAGTGTGCTACATTTGGTCGTTTTTAAGCCAATTTATATACCGCATATATTACTATATCGAGCTTGTCGTATATTCGACAAGAAATTACAAGATCTATGAATTATGATAAAACTATTAATTCAAACAGCCCGCCACGTAAATTAGATGTGAGCGGCCTGAGCGCCTTCATTTCATCGAGGATAGGCAACCAACAATACACGAATGGATAAAATTTCAGCCGAAATTTTCGATTATCGACTTTGTTTCGATTTTTAATCCTTGGTCTCGAGCAAATCGGTCTGAAAAATAAAAGTTGCTTCTCGCAGTAATAGTTCTGTACACGAAAATTCTACCAGGCAACCAGGAGCATCGAAGAGATACACAGAACTTTTTCGTTTCACCATGGAGTAAAGAAATTATAATATTACTATATCGAGCTTGTCATATATTATTTGATAACGAATATGAGGAAGTAGTTCCATATTTGGCCGCTAGATGGCAGAGGAGAGGCTGTACTAGATTGAGTACTCTCGCTCTAGAATTTGGAGACGTAGTTCAATATTTTGCCGCTATCATACGCTGTTTCCGCCGCTACAGTGGCAATTTCAAACGTTCGGTGCTTCGGATACATAATTATAATTTTCCCGCAGTGTTCGAAGGTTTAAAAATTACTAGAAATAATAAGGAACCATCAGATAAATCTAATGAAACATGCTGCAATCACGTAGCTACTGAACTGCAGCCTTTTTAACTCAAAAAAATTATCGATCTCCATTCTCCATTATTTTTCTCTGTTTCAGATGTTTATTTTTTACCAGTTTTAGCGGGAATCTCAATTTTGTACTATTTATTCGACTTTTTCACTGATTTAGGTAATTTTCTCCACAGTGAAGCTTTGGGATTGTGATTTTTAGGAATTTCAAGCTTCCAATCAACACTAATAAGACTATTTTTCTGGAAAGTTTGAATCTAGATGTATAACTCAAATTACCTGTTGATGAGATATATTCTGAGAGAGGTACAGAAAAATAGGAAAAGGACTTTACTCATTAATCTCAATTTTTTATTACAATTCAAGTAAAAAATTACAACTTCATAACTATGGAAACTTTGAAAAACAAAACAATTAAAAAGTATAACCAATATTCACAGATTAAATATAAAAAATCGAAAAGACCAATGAACGTCTGATAAAGACAGTCAGTTGTGAAATCTTATAACATTGCATATCTGACTTTACAGGCCTAAACCTGTAAACAAACCCATGATTTTTATCAAGTTGATCGCTTTTTGTGATGTCATTAAACCGACGTCAAGAGTCATAAGATGACATGGCTTCACAAGAAGCAATTGATATACAGTAAAAGAAAAAGGTCTCCTAATATAGTAAAAATAATGTGTTTTTGTTATACAGGTTAAGGTCTTAATAGAGTCAAGTAGGCCGTGATAAAAACAATTTCTGGTTAGTTAGGTATAGTGTGATTCATTTAATTTGGCGCTTGGCGATCAGTAAACAGCTAATAATACGCAGCTTTGACACAATAATCCAAAGACTTTTAAAACTCTTAAAAACCTTTTAAGTCTTTAAAATAACTATTTCAAAGTCGTTGCAATAATATGCGAAATTCAGAATTTGTAAGTTAAATATTGTGTCAAAGCTGCTTAACATAAGCTGTTTACTGATCGCCAAATTAAATGAATCACAATGTACAGAGACTGTATCAAACAGATTATACAGTTTATGTAGATCAAGGTAATTAGAATTGTATTCCCTCGGGATAATAGTTTTATTGGCAGGGCTCTTCAAAGTAGAGCAATAAAGACCCAACAAATTATTCAGTACACAACTTTGATTATGATAATTTAAAGTGTGAGAGCCAATCATTAAACTTGAAATCACTAATGAAACAAGAATATAGAGAAACAAAACCTACATACAGAAACTGCATGATTGTATTCAATCATACGATAAAACCATAGAGAGAGCATCACGCAAGGAATGTTTTCTTTATGATAATACATTGGAATTAAGCACAGAAAACCCTCATTGACCGCAAAGAAATTAATTACAATTTTATTACTTTTGGAAAGTTAAAAATATTACTTTTGAAAACATTTTATAAATTACAAAAAGCAGCTCTCTCGTTTGAAACAGTTAATCAATGTGCTGCCTCAAATGGAGCCCTGGAGCGTCTTTCATCAAAATTTAGTCTGTCCAGTAATACAGGAAAACTTGGAAACACACAAGAAAATAAAAAAGAGTACCATTTAATAAATTTATACGTCCAGTGTGTGTCCGCCTTTTTCCTGTATTATAGGTCTTCTACTTTCTAATGAATCAGCCCACTGGCAACATTTAACCATGGAGAAGAGATAGTTATCTATGATTTAATTCAGAGTGAAAATTTGCAAATTACAGAACCTTTAATTTCATCATAAAATTATTTATCAATTATTCTACTAAACTAATTTTAAAAATTATGGTACTATGTTAGTTATGAATAGCTACATAAAAACCTAGTTATGATTGGACCTAACTAATATAGGCTTAAAATATTTTATTATAATTTAGTATAAAACAATATTTCTCATTTATACTAAGGCACCTCTCATAGCACATATTAGATATCACATTTTATTCAGTGTTAAAATAAAGTTTGTTGAGACTTACAACTTGAAATAAAAACAGTGATCTTGTTTCTAGAAACCTTGGAATGAAATGCAATTATAAACTATTACTAGGTTGAGATTGATTAACAAACAATATTTTATATCCTTAAATACTATGGAACAATAATATAACAATATAAAATAGGAATTCATAAGGATAATTTTAAAAACAATTATAGCTAAACCTCTTTTCAATTTATTGATGAAAATGCGACTTTCTGGTATAACCTCATGTACGGAAAACTGTGAAATATTAAACTGTATTCGACTCAGAGCGCAGATTAGAATTTATTGAGCAATCTTGAATATTTGTGAAACATTCAGACAAAAGCTGAACAGATGTAAGAGATTCAACAATGATAAAAAATTCTGATTTGAGTTCATTCAAAACGCTGTATTTTTAAAACACGAATAGTGTTTAATTAAAAAATAGATTTTTTTAGGATTTCGTCTGAATTAAACGAGTGAAGTTGGGGAAACCCCCATTCTAAAAAATTCTACTTCACTAAATTCTAATTCGCATTATGAAAATGTGACATCAATTTAAGAAAGGCATGAAATTCGATCATAATAGACTGGATTTAATTAGTTAATGATGCAATGTTTGAAAAAAAATGGTTACACCAGAAATAAACACGAATATTTTTAAGAAACAAAATTGATGTAGAAGTTGATGTAAATTTGATTAGCAATCAATTGACAATCAACAAGAATAGATGAATCTACAATAAATTATTGCATCTTCCAACAAGAAAACCTGGATGGTAAAAAAATGTCGAAATTTGAATCCTTCGTAGTATTCCAAGTCAAATTTAACAAGAAAACCTGAATGAGAAGTTTGAAATTCGAATACTTCGTGGGGTCAACTTAGAAAACAATAAATACTAGGATAAAAAATATTTGAGTTCTTCAACCTATTTTTTAAATAAATAGAAGCTTCACATTATTAGAATTCCCAAGATAATAATAATATATATTAATTTCAACAGTGTGGCAATAGCCTGTACATGAATTGATTATAATATTGGAATATTCAAATCACACTCAAAGCAATAGGCTAATAAAAATTCATCGAATGTTACATCCATAAATAAATAAATTGGAACATTGTAATATTCACATAATATTTCAACCAATAAGATAAACATTGACAATATTTCAGAATGAATTTTATACAGAAACTTTAAATGAAATTCGATAAAAAACCGTGACAATACTACAATTTTCACAAGTTGACAAAAATACTGAATGGTTTTCATTGCAATATTCTTAATATGATCTAGACGAGAAAACACTTCTCGTTGAAAGTGATTGAAAATGTCTACCTGCAATGAAAAATGTTTCATCACAATTACAGTAAATTAAAAGTTCTCTCAGCTACCGTTGTTATTTGTATTATTCTGTGTTGATTTGTCCACAAGAGTAATTTGTGCACTCTACTGTCACAAGAACTGGTAAATCTTCCAAATAATTGTATTCGATCTGTAAGAGAAATAGAGAAGGAAAGTTAGAATACAAAATACTGTAATAGAAGAAAATGTAAGGATCAGATAAGAAGGATGTAATTTAATAACTAGATAATTGGTTAAAATAGCAAATAATCAATAAACTATCCAATGTGGGAAGGAATACAGCAGTAACAAGTAAAATCTGGAACATTAATAGAGAAAAAAAAATAGAAATTATCCGTCACATTTTATTTTTTTAATTATCGAGACACCAGTTTCGTTTGTAACGCCGTTATTTACACAATAAACAGTTATTCAGATTTTGGCGAAACAATCAAAACCGACATATTGATATTTTCATAAATTTCTGGCTGTGACAATTGCTACTCTTTTTATTGGATGTGGATAATTATCACAATATCACCTTCACTAAAAGAGATATGAAGATTGGGATATCCCACGGTACCGGTGAAAACTTTTGGATGGTAGCATTCATTAAATTTTCCCCACCTATCAAGGTCTGTTGTCAATGTTCTTTGTCAAAGAATACTTCAGACCAATTAATAGCCTTTCAGATGATTCGAATCAAATTATTTACATCAACCTTCACTACTACACAGAAGAGAAAAGAGTAGACCTGTGACCTATTTTGTCTGAGTAACTAGTTTTTGGTTACTTTTATAATGCAATACAAGAAACTAGGACCCATGAAAAATTATAGGAATTAATTCAAGGTGTTAGCGAACACGGGAGTCATTTGTAGAAAAATCTGAATGCTACAGTAATCATCAACAGTACTGAAACAGCTCCTTTAAACAATGAACTACTGATTAAATTAATAATAATCCAGATTGTTTCATATGAAATTACCATTAAAAACATTTTATAACTCATCCTTGATCTTTTCCGGCTCATCTAATAACGTTTTGAGATTATCTTCTGCATTCCTCATATACTTCACAAAATCATTTGCCTGAAAGAAGAAAAAATAATATTTTAATTAAATGGCATAAAGATAAGTGCACACGATAAAATTTTCATCAAATAAAATAGAAAAGTTTCAAATCTTGTATCGCGGTTACCTTTGATGCGAGTTAAGAAGTCTTAAGAGACCAATTTCACTCATGCCTACCAGTAAGAGTAAAAAATACCTATAAAAACTATTTGGTTGGTTACATTGTATGCGTTTACTCGGATGCACAAAGTACACGCATGCAGTTTAACCAGCAAAAAGGGTTTAATTTTTTTCGTACTATCAGGCATGAGTAGAATTCTGCTCGAAGTAGTTCCAAATCGCATTAAACACAACCGAGGCCAAGAGTTTTAACAAGGATGCACAGAGCACAGATATGACCAAGATAATAATATGTTCATAAACATCTATTATATCAAATTACTTTTGGCGCATTCCTTTCTACTGCGCTTCCACCACTGCAAAATCTGATGTGAAATCTAGAGGAAACTCACACTGATACAAGTCTGTTGCAGTGATACTGTATTCGCAAAAGATACAGTACTCAAATTTTGTACAAATTTTGCAAAGCGGCGCTTTTTTTTTCTGAGGATGATGCCCACATGAGCTCTAGGCTTGTGCGTGGGTAATGAGTGGGGTGATGATGAGATATGACGACTACTTTTTAGGCAGTCGGGACCGACGGCTTAACGTCTCCTCCGAAAGACGGGAGTGGCCGTATTTGTCATAAAATCCTTCCGTCAACCAGGCTCGAACCCTGGCCCAATGGATTTTATCTGACTGCTGATAACTTATCAGTCTGACGCCTTAGCCGCCTCGGCTGCACGGGGTGAACTCGCAACACATGTTAACTCAGATTAGAACAGCAACGGACACATTTTTACAAGCTTTGTTTTAAAACTGCTTTTATGAATAAAGGAGCATGTTTGTCGAACGAGATAGATAATTTTTTGCATGTAGCCTAAACTTCAAAGTTCTTTGTACTATTGTCCAACACTACATACAGGATGGCGCATGAAGAACGGATGTTTTTCAAAGTGTTATAAAAAAGTTTATTCGAATCATACATTTATCTTCCTAACACCAAAATACTAAGTAAATAACCCAATTTGAGAATTTGTATGAAAAACTCCAAAACACTTGAGTATATTTCAAAAATTACATAGGTAAGATGGCGCCCTTAATGCGTTAATGCTCATTAGAAGCCTCGAATTGGTCCTTGACTTTCAATACAGCAACAATTCATTCATGTATTGCAGTATTCAAATCTTCAATGTTACGATATTTACGATAGTAAACTTGAATTTCATGTACAGTAAAGAAGAATCTCATGCCAATAAGCTCGACTTGAAACTTTCTGATGAAGCTCCGTTGAACGACAATTGCTGATTCATTCTATTGGAAATATTGTTCAACAGCAAATACGCGATTTTGCAAGGTCAATTGCGCCATTGATACTAAAACTGGATACTTCAACCTACAAAATGGTGTCGCTCTGCGGTCACAGACAGCTCTAGTCCACTGATACTATCCTACTCAAATCCATCCGTTCTTTTTGCGCCACCCAGTATTATCTTACTTCTATGATAATTAATTGTCGATAAGGTCTCCTTCATAATCACCGTTAATAGCAAGATGTTATGTAATAATAAATCAATGAATAAATAAAAATTGAATAAATGGATGAATCAAATTAATAAATAAACAAGATGACTTTAAATCATAAATGAATTATTAAAATAATCATTTTATTATAATTGAATAAAATGAATGAAAAATGAGTAAATAAATTAATAAATTAGTGAATTATTATTATTAAGCGTATGGTTTTTAATAGTGGGGAGAACCGAGTAGGGTTGTTCCACTTCACCAACATAACCAATTATCCCTTGATAGGGAACATGGTGAAAGTTTGTTTTCACTTAGAAAACAGACATCAGCATTTGAAAAAAATTATTTTTTGATCTTCTAAAGTCCGAAAAATAGATAACACTAAAACACAGCACAAAACACTTATCAATGATTGAGAAATATTGAATTTTGATAAAAATTTAGAGCACGAAACTTTTAACACATCACAATTTTGTCAATTCAATTAGTGAATGAATAGGTGAAACTGACCGTCCTGCCGCCCGAGTAGTCAGCAACGGCCTTGTTGAGGTAGTGGAAGTACTTGAAGGTGGGATAGCCGCGCACCTCGTGGGCCTTGCACAGCGACGCCTCCTTGGTGCAGTCGACGGCTCCCAGCACCATGCGACCGCTGTCCGACAGCTCGGCGGCCGCACGCACAAACTCCGGCTTGGCGCTCTTGCAGTGGCCGCACCCTTGCAACATTTATATCAATTGAAATATTAATAAATAGAGACGAGGAAAACACAATTTTATGAAGTAGATTTTTAATACTTGTAGAAAACTTACTTTATGTGTTAGATACATAACTAGGACATGCCAGGTCGCATAAAACTGCGACTATTGAAATACATGAGTTTAATACTGTTAATGATATTGTTGATGATTTAAAATTCATTATCAAATCTCAAGGTAATTATTTACTTTGTAATTTATTCTAGTGTTGTACCGATTTACTTTTGTATTGTTTTCTTTTGTTTTTGGCAATAAAATATTGATTGATTGATTGTGTTTCTAATCCTCCTCCTCGTTCATCTACATCTCCTTCTTGTTCTTCTCCTCCTCCTCTTCCTCCTTCTTCTTCTTCTTCTTCTTCTTCTTCTGCTTCTTTTCCTCTTTCTTCTTTTTTCTCCTTCTTCACCTTCTTCTCCTTCACTTCTACTCAATATTTTCTCATTCTTCTACTGGTTTGTCTCCGGCTCCTCCTCCTCTTCCTTCTTCTTCTACTTCTTTTTCTTCTACATCTTCTTCTTCTTCTTCTTCTTCTTCTTCTTCTTCTTCTTCTTCTTCTTCTTCTTCTTCTTCTTCTTCTTCTTCTTCTTCTTCTCCTTCTTCACCTTCTTCACCTTCTCCTCTTTCTTCTTTTTTTCTCCTTCTTCACCTTCTTCTCCTTCACTTCTATTCAATCGTCTTCTCATTCTACTTCTTCTCCATCTCCTCCCCCTTCTTCTTCTTCTTTTTTTTCTTCTCCTCATCTGAGTCCCTTCTTTAATTTCAGCCGCATTGTAAAAAAACAAAATAGTGTTGAGATACTCGAAGTATTAGATAAAAAAACAACCGAATTGTTATCAATTTCATCCAAGCATAAAATATTATATGAACCGTCAGATGCATTTGTATGACAATTGACAATTTCATTTACGTTATTACTCAAAGTTATTAAACATATAAATCTTACGAACAAGGACAAGGTGATAAAAATCTTAGGACATATAAATCTTACGTGAAGGACAAGTTCCAGGAAAAGACAAGATACTTGAGAATCGAGATTTTACTGGAACTTGTTTTTGTCTTCTTTTCAAAATTAATAATAATAATGCTTAATACCTCTCGAACATGAATACACGTTCATCCTTTGGAAAACCCATAGCCTAACATAATAATTTATATAGATACAAATGGATACTGGGAAAGCTCTGATACATGTAAGTAATTTACAATGCGTTAATAAAGAGTCCTCCCTCCAATTTTCACCTCAATGAATATTTCATGTCATATTATATTTGTATTATCTTGACATTTTCAATGTTGCAGAGCGTAGCCTCTTGTAATTGCAACTTTATGAATAAAGATTATTTGATTTGAGTACAGTAGTGGTAAGCGATATGCAATGCGTTAACAAAGAGTCCTCCCTCCAATTTTCACCTCAATGAATATTTCATGTTATATTATATTTGTATTATCTTGACACTTTCAATGTTGCAGAGCGTAGTCTCTGGTAAATGCAACTTCATGAATAAAGATTATTTGATTTGAGTACAGTAGTGGTAAGCGATATACAATGCGTTAATAAAGAGTCCTCCCTCCAATTTTCACCTCAATGAATATTTCATGTTATATTATATTTGTATTATCTTGACACTTTCAATGTTGCAGAGCGTAGTCTCTTGTAATTGCAACTTTATGAATAAAGATTATTTGATTTGAGTACAGTAGTGCTAATACATTATATTTTGAGGGAAAATATTCCCTCAATGTAAATATTCTTAAAATGTTGAATTCTCATATTGTATAATGTATTACAACAGATGTACTGTATTGTATACATCCTGTATATAATGTAATTGCAACTTTATGAATAAAGATTATTTGATTTGAGTACAGTAGTGCTAATACATTATATTTTGAGAAAAAAATATTCCCTATGCAGTAAATATTCTCCCTCAAACTTTGAAGGGCGTCCTTTTTGAAACATCCTGTATAATTTTTATATCAGTTGACCACTTACAAGGCGCATAGAACATGACCAGCGAATGCCGTTTCCTGCGCAACTCGGGTTTGTAGTTGTCAAGCGACAGATGCAGCACATCGGAGGGCTGGTCGGCCCAGTCGGCGTCGGGGGGCGGAGGGGGAGGCGGCTGCTGGGGGCTGCGCATGAACGCGACCAGTTTGTCAGAGTCGCGCAGGCTGGGCGTGTCATAGGCGAATGCGCCCGCCTCGAAGTACTTGATGGTCGGGTAGCCGGTCACTTTGAATTTGGACGCAAGCGACGGCTCTTTGGTAGCGTCAACTGCTGCCAGAACACCCAACTGCAATACACAATATTGGATTTTATTCCATTTCAAACATGGATTTACATGCAATTCTAAAGATACTTCGATAATTTCTTAATGATCTGTACTTTTACAAAAACGTTATATCAATATTTACAAGCATCCACATTTGAGTGTTATCTTATATTATTATTATTTTGCTTTTACGGCCTCATTGAACCACTTAAATCAATTATTTCCTGGTCTTTCTTGATTTTTTCTTTCGCATTGTCCAGTACTTCTTCATTCGTTCTGATCTTCTCTTTCGTTCTTCATCTGTAAATACCCTTTGTACAGTATGTCGGTTGTCTATTTTTGGTTTGAACCTTGTTTTTATGTCTTTTAGTTTGTTTGTCTTTTAGTTGTTATCTTATATATTATACATTTCAATTAATTAATCATTAACTCAATCAATTACAAAGGAGAGTACATGCCCGAAACTGTTCCTCTTCAAATTTACACGAAAAGTCCAAATCAAGGAAATTTCATAACAATTTCTTTTCCATTTCTCAGAACTCTATCAATTTTCTTCATAATTTTTTAACGTTGGGCGCCGTTTTGCAATGTATATTATCATCTTATTGAATAACAAATTTCCTCTTCGAAAACAAAAGCAGAACAATTTTAGAATTTTCAAATAAGTTCATAATAAAGTTGCAAACAGAAACACCAAATCAAAAAGCTATTGAAAACTGAAAATTATGAGCCAAATAAAAACACATTCACCGAGTGTGTAAAAATTAAAAAAACTTAATAGATTTTGTTTTATTTTGTGAGTTTGAATTCAATTTACAAACTTTTATTGAGATCTTTACAACATAATTACAGAATAAAAGTTCAAAAAAGTACAAAATAAATTAACCTGCAAAGAAACAAACATACTGTGCGCTAGGTAACATCCTATAAACATTTCTATACTACATAAACAAAAACATAATAAACTGTCAAAAAACATAAACTGTCAAGGAAAGATATTAAGAAATTTCATATTAATGCTTAGAAGTATAAAGAGAGGGAGAGCACCAATAAGTTGAAAATGAAAGATTGATTGCCTTCAATCTTTCATTTTCACCAAAGAGACAGAGAAGACGAAAGAGGAAAAGAAAAGAAAGATGGCAAATATACTATTAAAATAGGACATGAATCAACGTTGAGCAGGTAAATGTTAAAAACAGAACGCTCATGTTTTCTATGTCGCTAAGGATGTGTGTCCACATTTGAATTCGTCATCAAATTCCTTTCAATAGAATAACCTTGAAGTAACAACTGGAAAAGATTCAACCTTAGTAACAACCTTAAAGGTTCATACTGGAAGAAATCAACTTTTGGCTTACCTTCAATTCCTTGAGTGTGGTTGCAGCTTTATCGTATTCTGGCTTTAGTTTTTTACAATGGCCACACCAAGGTGCATAGAACATCACCAGAACTGAAGGATTGTTCTGAAATCAAACAATAAAAATTTGAATTTCCTTAAAGTTGCACAATAATTAATTTCAATGGAATTACATTGATGTAATACAATTGCAAATAATTCTAAAATGCGAAAAATACGGAAGAAAGAAAAAAATTGTTTTTCATCATTTCAATCTCAAATTGAATTATCACACCATCAATTGACTACATGGAAGATTTTTCAAACCCGTTCAACTAATTCTAGGCACAAGAAATGTAGAGGTTACCATATTTAGTTCTATCATAGCTTATGTAGTCTTGAACTATATTATACTAGTATAAGGAATATATAGGATTGGATGGATTCCAGGTACGAGTCTTTAGAATTAATTGGAAATTATTAAACTGACCTCGATAAATTCACTGAAAGTGTCAGTTTTGAGATGAACAACGTCTGACTCCTCGTCTGCCCATTCGGGGGGAGGCACGGCGCGTGGAGGGGGGCGCGGGTCCTTCATGAACGCCACTAGCTTGTCCTTGGTATTGTCTCCTTCGTAGACCATTTTCTGAACGCCGTTTCTGAAAATTGATACAAATTTTGCATTTGAACGAATATTGTAAACAGCTTTGAAAGTACTTTATCTGAAACAAATTAATTCATCTTAGCACACTCCCTCTTATGCAACTACTTGTCTCATACAAAATGAATAGAGAAAGCTTTATTGACATTCTATTATAGAACAAAAGCCCCTCTTACGACGTTATAATATCTCATATAATTCAAGGATAATAAATTTACCAAAAACTAGAATAATATTTTTTACTACAGGGGATGTTTCTTCTTCAGCTCGATTCTATGTATGGGAACAAATACTGTGATTCCTTAAAGAAATCATTCCTATCTCTCTCTCTTGTTTTGTTTTTACTTCTTAATTTCTCAATATTTCACTGATGTTATTTTGCCATTGTAGAACTATTCATTCCATTATTGATGTCATTACTGAATTTTGTCATTCCGGTTGGTCTTAATGCTACAGTTATTCTCTTGTATTTCTTTGTTTTTTCATTGCTGTTCTTTTACAATCTTTTTTATTGATTTTTTTGTATAGTTTAACATCCTTTATTATAAATTTAACATTATTATAACTTTAGGTGTTTCATAGTTTCCTTTTACTACTATAGGTTGCTGTAAGAAAAAACTCTTCTCTTGCTAGTATGCAGGCCCATGCTCTGAAATCTATAAGTCATTACATGATAATAATAATTTATATCTCTGATTTAAATTTTACCACTTACTTCACACAAATTTCAACCACTCACCTCATACGAATTAGAAGATCTCTTTTTCAGATACATACACGAAATATCCAGCCCGCATAAGAATTAAAATTTAAAAGTTGATTTCTCTTTCAAATTAAAATATTGTAACCTTGACTTACTGACTTTATGTTTATAAAGAGTTTGTGAAAATTATTGCCATAAGTTTTACTCGAAATCATTATAAATGAGTTTCCACTGAAGAATTTGAATCGAATCTTCTGAAAACCTTTTAGCACTTTTAGCTTCAAAGCTCTATCTATGGGGAATCTAACAAACCAAACTCAATACATTTAATAACTTAGTACATTTTATGCCAACAAATAATGCCACAGGAAACTATTTCATGTTTTTATGAGATATCTCACATTTGAAATGATTATTATTGAAAAGCAAAACATCGATTCTTTATCTATCTTTTGGCGCAAACCGCATCAAAATCGGTCCACTCAATCTTCTCCACGAGCTTTCCAAAGTCGGCCATAAAATTATTTCTAATATAAGTTATAAGATTTCAGTAGCTATTGATACAAAATTATTCAATTCCAACTCTAGATTACTTACTCGAAGTAGATGAGGGTCGGATAGCCAGTAATGTTGTACTTTGTTCGAACAATGGCGTTCTCAGGTCTGTTAATATCAATGGCCGCCATTACTCCGATTTCCTTCGCTTCAGTGGCTGCTTCCGAGTAATCGGGTTTCATTTTCTTACAGAATCCACACCACGGCGCATAGAACATTATCATCACTCCACGCTTCTCCTTTTTCAATAACTTTTCGAGGCTCTGAAATGACGGAACCCAAAATTTCAATTCACTTGTTAACCGAAATACTTTTTAAAATGAATTCACACAATTATCTGAACATATAAATAATTAGTCTACACAAGAATAATTTGAAATGATAATTCGAATATAATTATTAAATCTTATTTATCCATCTATTAATTGTTAGGTGTAAAAGACCTAACTCCTCCCTCTCAGAAACAAATAAAGCTGCCCACAGACTTGCATTATTATTGCGCAATATTTTGGTTTGTGCAATGTAATTTTTCGTCTAGGGCAATATTGGAAGGTTATGCAAAATATTGTGTGATTTTCAAAATCTTGAAAACATAGTGCACAAACGGGATAATATTGTGCCGTATATTGGCAATATCCTGTAAGTTGGTCGCTGATCTGTATTGCACAACCTTCAATATCCTCTCCATACGGTACAATCTTTTGTACAATCCAATATTGTACAATAATATTGAGGTGCAGGGGCCGCCATCAAAATATTGTGCAACCCAAATTGCGCAATAATATTGCAGGTCTATGGGCCGCTTAAGGTCTGTTGTTCTTCAAAATTCAATTTATTTGCCAAAAATATAAAAAATACAAACAAAATTCTGTTTCTAATATATTTGAACTAGGTATGAAGAGCAAACTGAAACAAATAGAAGCAGCCGTGTTTAATTAGAATTATTTATATATTTTTAGATTGAATAAACAAATGAGAAATATTACTATTACAAATGGTAACGTAATATTTCACTAAGTAATAAAACCGGTAAGTGAAGGTTGAGAAATGAGGAAAGCTGAAGAAGCTCCAAGTCGATGGAAAAAGGTTCAAATTACTAATTACAATGTAAGTTAGCATGAAGATGAAATGAACTCGACTCCATTTAGGCAGCCATATAACGGCTTTTGAAACCAGTTTTACAATCTGCACCGGAAAATTTAGATTAGAAATAGAAGATATAATTATAAATACTGTGAAATACAATCATTAAACATACAGAAAAAAAATAAATCGGGTGAGGCAAAAACAATGAGAGATATAATTATAAATATTGTGAAATACAATCATTAAACATTAATTTTTCTCAAGCTACAGAGATGATAGTGATGAAAATAAATTTATAAGGTAGAACTTTAGCTGACAAACCTGTAGATTAGGGAGATGAACCACATCAACAGCAGTGGGTTCTTCATCCCATGGCAAATCTCCTTTCGGATCTCTCATGAAGTTGACAAGACTAGCCACAGTCTCTCGACGATCGTAGTTCTTGTGGAATTCGCCATCTTTGTAATGACGCATTTCTATCACCTCAGGACTAGCTTTCATCTTTTTACATAGCTTCTTGCCAGTTCTGCAAAAACAGATTGTTTCATGAAAATATCTCAATGCTTGGATCAAATAAAGAATTAAGTAAGAATGCAAGAACATTGAGGTAGCATTCCATCGTGCTAATAGCTTCGTGGTTAAAATAGCTTCTTACATTAAAGGTTAGCCAAAATTTATTGCAATTATAAGCAACTGAAGATATCCACTAGCATTTCCAACATAGTATTCCTGTTTAAATGTCCTAACAGTTTAATACATATTCCTTATAATCTATTGTAAGAGATTTTTAGACCGTTTGACCACGATAAAATTTCTCACAAAATCTAATTTTATTTTCAATCTTGCTCAATCTTAGAAATTAATTTAGGTCTAGTCAAATCTAGGGAAAAATTTGGAAAATTTAGAAGGATAGGAAGCCAGATTAGACCTAAGATTCAATGCGTATTTGAAAGCCATATACAAACGGCTTTAAAACTATTAAAGAGTTTGAAGCATAAAACTAAGGCCCGGTTTCTCAGTCGTTCAATAAACAGTATATGGATCCAATAGCAGTATTGAGTCAATAACCATGTGTTTGCAAATGTAAAAAAACTTTTATTGATTCAATAGTAACTGAGAAACTGGGCATAAGTTATGGAACTATGAAATGAGGACACTTACCCAGAGCAGTCAATCAAGACCATGGTTCCTTCACCCCTCACAGCCTCTGCAGCTTCATTCACAACTTTCAATGATTTCTCGGCTAATTTTGGCGATGCGATAAATGATAATAGAACGTTTGTTTTTGTTCTGAGCAGCTGCTTCAATTCCTTGTGATCTGACATTTCAATTAACGCTTTCTGTTTCTTTCTTGCATTGCATCCGAAATTAATGGATGATATCATTAGCAAGAATACCTGCGAGATGAAAAATTGATATGAGAGATTTAGCACTCAATACATTCTGAAAGCATGATAGTAACTAAGTTACTTGCATACCACAGGATTACATTATTTTTTGAAATTTGTAACATCAAAAATTATGAACCGTAGTAAATATTCTAGTCACTTGAGCTATGGAAAATGTGAACAGTACCAAGGATAAATCATAAGTAAAGTAAAACTGCCGTTACATTAAAAATGTGATTTAAATTCTGTTTTATATTTCTCTGGTTTAATGTTGCACAACATAACCAACAAGGCGAGAAGATTGAATGAACTTTTGTAATACTTACCAATGGAGCTAATAAACTTCGAGTGTTGTACATATTGATCCTAAGATTAGCTACAGTTACAATATATTAACATTATTTGAATAGAATAGTTTTATATTTCATTGAATCATCGTTATAAAACCACCACGTCCAGCACACCGGTAAACGTAAACACCAAAACACACAGCTGAACGAATCAGAATCCTCCACACCACATCGCTTGTTCGACAGAGTGGGAAACATTCCTGACTTTCTCCCAAGTATCAAAAAAATATTATTAATTTTGTTTAAATCAATTATTGGCAATATATTAAAATTTCATGATAAGTAAATTCATTTGAATAAACTTGAGAAGAAAATGCTTACCATGAAGATCAATTGAGTGCTAGTTTAATAAGGTTGGCTAAACTGAGTAGTACTTTTGGCGGAGCGGTTGAATTCTAAAAACCAATGCAGATCCATCCACTGCCGATGACGAGATTCTAATTCAATTTAAAATTATTTATCAAATTAAATTGGACTCCTTGATTTTTTCAATGTAAAACCAATTACCTGATTCAATCTTTGATGAATAATATTTGTAAAAAACTTTATAGGTTGCATTATAAAACACGTATCGGTTCATTTACCGGAACCAAAAATATTAGTATATAACAGCCTCCTATAAAATTGCATTGAATTGAAATTAAATCATATCCTTTCCTTCTGAATTGTCTTATGAGTACATTCTTATGTAAATTAATTTGATTAATTTTGTAAAGGACTAGCCTATTCGTACATCTTGCATTACCGTTACGGTCTCTTCATCATTGACTGTCTTCCCTCTATCTTCACAAAGATCTCAAGTTTTTTGCTTTTAGAAAATGCAGTACATTGTGATTGACAAATATTCATGAATCTGTCTAATAATACCTACTAATGAGTAAGATTAGATTACCAATACAAGGGAAGTCCTACATTACAGTACTTCAGTTACGGTGTTGTAGATAGTGTTGCTCCACTTCACTCCTATAAGCATGCTTTCTTTATATGATTAATTCTCCTCTTCTGAGCAAATAATAAACTCAGAAGCATTTCATCATTCACAAATAAAGGACACTATTGCTGCGTAAGACAACTGAGGAGATGAAGGATTTTATTTGGATGCAATGTGATTTGACAGTTACACTTGAGACTGTAGTAGAACAGTGGGGGGCCGTTTTCTGAACCTCAAAAACATCATGATACAGGAATAAAAGAAACATCATGGAGAAAGTTGAAGTTGAACTGTATCAGTAGACCTGCTACCGTACCTGCTATCATTCAAGCTACAGAGTGTACAGTAAAATATACATATACACTCTCTGCAATTCAAGCTATGAATAAGAATAAAATCATGAACAACTTGCTATAAATAAATTTGTTTTATTTTACACAATCTATGAACAGATTATTTCACAGTCAAATTTATCATTATCATCAATACAGAACAATAGAGGTACAAGATCATTAACGCTGACTCACTCAGATTCACATTTTAATAAACATTTATGAATCACGCTTAAATTATTACACATTCAAACTAAGTACAGAGCTAGTTAGTGGAAAGGATGCTAGGGTGTATTGTATAATGAATTGACAAGCTATTACTAAAAATTATCGAAAATAAATTAGTAAATTATATAAAATGAAATTGATATGAATAATGGAGACGTAATGTACACATGTGAATTAAATAAGTGACTAAATTCATAATGTCTATGTATGTTCATGCCAAACGATGCAATCAGCTCATGACTCTATTTTATGCTTTATCGCTATTGTTCAAAAAACATATTTTTAAATATTTCTACATTTTCAAATGAAGAAATAAGATGTGGATGCTCTCAACTCGCTAGACAAAGTAGTTTGAAAAAGAGTGAAAAACACGAGGAAAGATTAACTTCCTACCAATCATAAGATTAATTTAAGAATAAATTAATAATAGAATATTTTTTTATAATGATTAATACAATAGTCTGCTGAACATAGCTATCGAGCATATCGTTATCTTGGGAAGACATATGAGCTCTTCTTTGTTAAGAATTTTTTGTACATGTTCGGCATTGTTAAAAATAATGGTCAGATAAAGAGTGTTATCACAGCTGATATAAAATATTAAAATACAATAGAGTGATTACATAAATATGAAACAATTATTATGATGAAACTAACAACTAAATACATACTCAAAAAGTTTTTTTTTTGTAAAATATAATGAAAATAAAACACCGTACTGTGGTTGTAGGCAATGTTATAGAACATAATTTTTCAGTTTGATAGAAGTCATCTATTACTATGGAGTCAGTCAATTATAGTAGGTATGGAAAGTTGTGATTCATTTATTAAAATTACTGTACCAAAATTTTCTTTTGAAGTTAATTGCACTGATAAGAGAGCATAACTCACTTTAAATTAGTAATTTTTATGAATACAGTAAAATGAATGGTACATTCTTTACTTCTGGACTTTTTCACATCTCTCTTCAAAGACAGCAGATTATTCAACTTTTCAAAAATCTGATGTTAATCTCGTCTTGTCAACCATTATTATTCTGTTGTATTTGGCACATTGAATGAGTTTTCTAACAATATCACGAATGACTCAAAATTAATCACTTTTCTACTAAAACTTTATTCCCATGTTATGCAAAATTTGACTGGCAAGTAACTTAGTATAAAACCCTTAGTCTAAATGTCAAGTGAACTCTTAATTATTTAATTCCTCATTAAAAAAAGTCATTTCGAATGAAAATTCAACAATAAGAAAAGAACGATTCGATAAGATTTCCATATCACACCACCAATAAAAATCTGCAATAATTCTATCAATTTAAGGGAAAAAGTACACCCATAAAATTACTCATAGCCTGTACATAAATATCTTTGCATCTTACAAGGATTGTGAAAATATATCCATTCATGACCACACAGAATTTCATTTACACTTAGACTTTGGTCAATATGAGTATCAACATATTCTGTATAAAAGATATTTTGAAAATATTTATACTATTTATAATACTTACATAATTATGTCACATGGAATTTTGACAATTATATCAGTATTCTAATTGGAAAATATGACTGGTTTAGTTTCAATATTCATTCATACATTAGACTTTCATTGGATTGATAAAATTAGAACTCATTACAACATGTAGGTGGATCACAAATATTTCAAAATATTGAAATTTTGTTCTAGTAGGAGATTGAATTATGTTGGAAAAAACAAACTTCAATTCAAGTTGATATTCAATTAATGAATTGAACATTTATTAGATTTCTAATCATTTGACAAATTATTACAATATTTTGTCATTGAATGTTTAGTGATAAAAAATGTCTTTTTCAAGTCCAATAGTATCATTTTTTCACACCACGATAAAAAACTTTCATAAATAGCTTTTTGTCTTATTAGTTTGTTTGGGTTCGTAACATCATACATTTATCTCAATACAAGTGCGCGCGCTATTATTGGTTGTTGTTTACATAGTTGCAAAAATAGCTTCACTGGTTGAAAATTTATTCGAGATAATAATAAATTTCATTAGTACGGTAATACACCAAGATTAATCGATTACAATAGTATTCGATCTGGACAATGATCGAATAGTACAGGCAGGTAATAGAAAAAATAATAAGATTTATAAAATATCTACAATACATTTACTTACAATATCAAGTCCAACATTATCGGCCTCACTAGATACAAATACCAACAAAAATATCGATCGTTAGTATATACACTTCGTTTAAGAGTGTTGTTATAATAATAATGATAATATAATATTATATTAATACAATGAATTGATCGTACACTGTAAAACATGGGTTTTCCACAGCTTCGCTGACTTGTTTGTGATAAGTTATAATAAGGTTGAATCAATCTGTTTCACAGACTAATAATGGTAAAAATTCTATCAAAGCCTAAAAATATATTCTACTGAAAAGCCAGAAAAGAACAAGTAGTACAATACATGCATAGAAAAAATAAAATCATATAAAAGTAATGGAATGTGTAGAAGTAAAATGATAGAGTTACCTGGCAAAATCAGGTAGATTCAAATAAAAATGGAATGTATTGTGATCTAAAAAGTAGGTAACAACAGAATATAAAAGCTAAATAGGTTCCTCGAACAAATACTACATCATTTGATGATAAAGTAAGTCACACTTTCATAAAAGTTGAAGCGAATAGTCGAGTTCCTGATGGGAGGCGATTTTCTGATACTGTTCGACTCACAGTAGTGAATTACAATCAAATTAACTGTAGGAATCTCAAAGTGGACGGATAAAGAGGAAGTTGTGATAGGAATTCAACAGTTTTTGTTAAATAGTCACAAATTTCCAAAATCCTTAGCTGCCGTATTCAGTGTGAGTAAGCAGTGGAGCATTGAAAAGGCCATTGAGAAACATTAGTCAGTAGTTATAAAACGCTTGAAATGATAAAAAAGGAATGTATGCTTGGAATGATGTAAGTTACAATTCACAGATTTATAGTTTCAACTGTCGTGAAAGCAAAAAAGGAATACTCTTATTTACTTCATTTACTATTACTTTCTACTGTTAATTGTTGAGAACAATGATATTGTTGTTGAGACTTCCACACTATTGCAATATCTAGTTTATTTAAAATGGTTTCATGATATTCCCATACGATTTCGATATGAGAAATATGATAATTATTGATTTATTCATTTGAAAAATAGCTGATTAAAGCTTTTTCCCTAGTTGATGAGATCTGTTGTGATGTGGCAATGACAGAAAAAAGTTTGTTCATTCGTTCAGTCTTGGAAGTAGTTAAGCTTATATAGGATAAGGAGCAAAGAGATATAAACATACATAGCGAATATTAATTTTATTTGTGGTATGAGTTGAGAATACAATGACAGCTAACTTGGAAGGGTGAGGGCAATTTGGAAAAATATATTCATGCAACAATTTTCACAGTTACTCTAATAAAGAATCCCTTTGAAAGTTTTTGATAAAACTATACGACTTTCAACGATGATAATCCTTTCATCAATATGAAAACTCTCACATGCTGAAAAATACATCACTGATGAGAAACTAATAGCCTACACTTGGGCCAGAAATGTTGCTGAACTTCTTCATAATGGTAAGAGTAAATAAAATACGTACTGTGTTGCCAAATTCCACTGATGATTTTTTTCCATATTCTGGAAACTTAAATTTTGGTAAAAACAATATTTTTTCCATCCACTTTCATCTTGCTGTCACTTCTTGAAACTGTTATTTGGAGTTACACACGAATTAATATGCCTACCATACTTTAATATTTATAATAATTATGGATTCATTATTTCATCAAACACCGTGAGCCTTCAATTTTTTCGATTTTAAAATAATCAGGCAAGAGATATCGCTAATAAATCAAAGAGAAAATTGTTCTATTAAAAAATATTTAAAAGTGAATTTTTGTTTGATTAAAGAATAAACCCACTTTTGCCTATCACCCATCCAAGTGCAGTATTAATTGAATTAGCAATGTGATTCCAACTCATTCTGACATTAACTTTTTTCGACCTTAAGTTGCGATTAAATTATTAGATAGAACAATGCCACGTTTACATTTTGCCAAAGTGAACTGTTTCACCGACAGGTTATACAATGCTATGGCAATGTGTAAACGGGGCATAAGATAAAATATAAAAATAAGATGAAAATATTAGAACTATACTGGTGAGCAAATCATAATAATATCATCAATAATACTTACTAGGTTAAGTTTGGAATAGCACTCGTAAATGCACTAATATCGTAATAATCACCGGAACGATCACCTAAAGTAAACAATTAGTAAAAAATCAGTCAGAAAAGAAACCGAATATCTTTTCGCGAGCGAGAGAAGCGTTCGTCACGCGTCGGAGAATAAGTACTCACTCTCGGAGAGTAGCACCTCCAGGTCGGAGGGAACCGTGTGGAGTAAGCCGGCCCCGGTCGCTTGAGAGGCGTCGTCTTCAGTGAAAGATGTCCGGTTTCGAGGTTTTGCAGGAATTTTCGTTTTAACCTTGGGAACATCATTGGTGACAGGTGTGGACGAAGGTTGCGGTACGGTCGGTTCTGTGGAGGGAAACCGCATCAGATCAGGTCCCGACTTCTGCGGCGAAGAAGGCTTCAAACGCGACGAACTCTTCTCTCTCGAGTGCTCCCGCTTCGTTCGCTTACCTCTGCCATCCCTCTCACTACCAATTTTCGTTCTACTCTGCTGTGACTGGCTCCTGCTGATGCGACTTGTCTGCGACACATCCTTACAATCTTCGGGCACTATCACCGGATGCTGTGACTGGTTCCTACACTCTACAGACGTCATACGTAGGAGATCGACTACATTTTTGTCAGGCTTGCCCTCCACCTTGGCTGGCACTCCATCGACTTCATCTCCCAGACTCTTGCTGCAGCTGACTGCGTTGGTGTTCTGGTAGATGGGTTCATCTCGAGCCGCCTCTTGAGCTGGAATCAACATCACTGTATCATTGTCTTTTGTCTTCGTTCTACTCTGTTTCTTCTTCTTTTGTTGATCATCTTCGGGGACCAAATCGTTGACTTGTTCCGTCATTGACAGTCTTTTCACATCACTACACGCACCAGCAAGATTATCGTTACTCTTCTTCTCAGGAGTAGTCGCTTTACTACTTCCATGTTGCCTCCTAGCGTTCACATTCACATTTTCATTTGATTTCTTACTCTCCTCCCCTTCCCCACTCTTACTCTTTCCACGTTGATTATTCCTCCTCCTTTCAGCACCTCCTTTAACAACCACCACTCCCGCTCGCTGTTGTTGTCGTTGAGAAACTTTCGAATTGATCTCCTTGACAACAGTGGTAGCAACCTGAGACGGTTTCCTAAGTTTGACACTAAATTTGAATGGCGGCTTGTAGACTACTTGCAACTTGACTTGTGGATCACTATTCTTAGCACCAGTGGTAGCATCAGGAGCCACAGTCTTGCCTGGGGCCGAGGTTTTAGTTTCAGGTACTGGTTTAGTGGTGGTTATGTTGGGTGGGGCAGGAAGATCTTTTGGTTTAATGACTTTTGGGGCAGCTGTTTGCGAAAACCCAGCTGGAGATGATTTGGATTTACGGATGGAAAGTGTTCCAGCTAGGTTGTGGGAGTTCATTAACCAGTTGCGCACTTTACCTAAGGGATCGTCTTCTGGAGTTTTTTCAGCACTTTGGGCACTGCTGTAATCAATTACCTCGCCACTCTTCTTCTTGCCTATCACTTTTCTTGCCACCTGTCGGTTCTTTTTCTTATCCTTGGCTATCACCTGATTCTTTTTGACTGCTTTTCTCTGTGGCGAGGCATCCTCGCCCCGCTTGGCTGCCTGCCGTCGCCCCCTCTTCCCCTCGTCCACCCTTCGGTTAAGCGGCAGTTTGCTCCTGACTGCCACTGGATGGACGACCACATTTCCGCCGTTGCCATCAGTCTCCGGCGGCAGTCTCACTGTTTCGGTTGTTGAGCTGTGTATTATCTTCATTCCCTGCAGTTTTACATCTGTCGTTTTTCCCAAAAGCCTTGTGCTTAATATCTGCAAGAGAAAATTAAAAGACATGAATTTCAAGATTCAAGTTACATAAGAAAAATGGAATTGTGCTCGGATGATATTTTTAGAATGGAGGCAAATGTTGTCGTCCAATTTTTTAGACAATTTTACCTCATGATAACCTCAATTTACCGCAATGGTACTTTCAGTTGTGAAATTGACTGTTGAGACTGTAACTTAGAATTAAATTGGCTGTTGAACTATATTAATATAATAATATAAGTTGATAGTTCCAAAAACAATAAAATTTATGAATACTGTAGTGCCCATTTCACCTTTTATAAATATAGATGCTTAGATAAAATTTAAGCTCTATATTTAATATAGAGCTTCATATATAAACATAGTATTCCATACACATAATTATTGTATTGACTGGAATCAGTAATTTTGTAAAGCTTCCCATTTGTATCAATCGATGTTCCATCATTATCAAATTATTTGTAGTAAAAGATAAAATGCTTGAGATGAAAGATTTGCCACAACACAAGTTTAGAGATATAAGACTAGCCGCCTATATCTACAAAAAATGTAGGGACCTTCAGCTTAACTAGAAAAAGTAATACAACCCATTATTTAGAAAAGATCTACTCAACGGGGCAATAATGAAATTAGTAGCATCTTAGTAACAATTGAAGTAGTCTATTGAGAACTATTGAGTCTATTGAGGAAAAAATAAAATAGAATTTGGATTTTTTAGCTATAAGGATTGAATGTTGGGGTCAATTTTTTATTGAAACAGTAACGGGATGTTTGTGAAATTACAAAGAAAATAAATTCTATCATAAAAATACATCAATTATTATGGTCTTCCCAAAAGAGTTTGCTACTTCAGCATGAATATTGTTATAAAGAAATATTAAGTTCAATACAGAAGTATTAATTGCAGTTTATTGAATTATATGTTGGGTAAACTAACTCTATTTGTTGGATATACATTATTACACGGATGGAATAAGCTTTGAAAAAGCAATAAAAGATCATCTTTGTTCTACCCTACAGGAAAAACCACACATTACTATTGTTCTTATTATCTTACAGTAGCGTAGAGACTAATCCACATGCGAGTAAATCCATGCAAACAAAAGAAGAATACAAATTAACCATGCATCACTATTTTAAAATATTATAATAACAATAATGTTCTATTGTGATTAATTTATAGTGAGAGAGAATAAATATAAGAGGAAGTGGATCTGTCACCATTTGGTTCCACAAAAAGTGAAAATACAATAAAATATTATATCAACAGTGAAATTGGCTCACACATTTTCTAGAGAAGAAAAATGAGAAAACATAAAATTCAGATAAATTTGATTAATTTGAAAAGAAGTCTTGTGCGAGATTTTTTTTGTATAAATTCTATTTTATTGTTCTGAATAGGATAGTTTCCCACCCAGTAGTGTTGTTTCAATTCAGTTCCTCACCTCTAGTATTGTTTCAATTGAAGACCAACAAAAGTAAATGATATAACTGTGCAAATGCCCCTATTTGAAAATAATTGCCCCTAATGAACATTATTGGAAGGTTATATCCAGAAGTATTATAGTAACTGAGAAGTGATATTGAATACTAACCAGAGTAAAAAGGACGGATGAAAAGATGAAGACGGCGAGATACCACCTGGCCGTTATCCATTTACGGAACGAGGCTATGCTTTCCTCAGATAACAGAAGCTTGCGCAAAGTAGCTAGTGGACCTGATGGATCAACCTGTAAAAAGCACATTCATAAATCAATTTCAAAAGTAGAAGGAACAAAAGTTGTAGATGAAAATCCAAAAAGATATTTGGATCATTCTCAGTGAATAGTTGTCCAAGTTTATAATAAAATACAACAGATACATAATATTTACGCAATAATACTGTCGTAACTTAAATAGTAATGTGGTTCATTATAACTTACTGTATACGTATTAATTTTTTGTTTTACAAATTTTTATTTACATTGTTTGCAAAATCTGCAGTTTATGTATTTCATGTGAATACTGTATGACTATTAACTATGTCGAAGGAACTAGGAAGAGGGGAAGACCTAGGAAGAAAAGGGAAAATTGTATCGCCCAAGATCTAGTAGAGAAGGGACTAACACCAAACGAAGCACATGACCGAGACTCCTGGAAGCAACTGACCCGAAACGCCGACCCCACCTGAGTGGGAAAAGGCGAAGAAAAAGAAAGAAAGACTGTATGACTAATAAAACTCTATTCTATCTATAATTCATGAATTATCTCATGGACCATTTTAGATTATCTAATTGATAGATCTGATAATTATAAATTACTTATTTATACTGCATTATAATAAGTTATTTTCATTGATATAAATGTATTTTGTATGAAGTTTTTTCAATAAATTCCATTCAATAATAAGAATTTATAATTTAAGTATGTTTTGGAATATGAGATCTTCGAGTATCAATTTGTAGATGAGGTTAGAGTATGATTTATTAATTTATGATATAAATTGGAGTATGATTTGAAAGAGAAACCATAGCAGCGAACAAACCTCTCTGCATTTCTGGAAAACATCACAGTAGCCGTTGTAGTCATTGCAGGGTGTTCCTGGCTTCGAAAACATGTCCGGAATATCGTAGGGTACACTGTTCCATGCAAACGACGATCTGAAATTGACAAAATTATCGTCATAAGTCTTTCATAAAAATCACAAACTATCATCTATTTATCACGTATTATTATATATAGCTTTTATTTGGAATGCATGTTATACATAGAAGATATCATGAAAGTACACAACTGAACCACTGAGACATGAAATTCGTTCTGAGCTTTATCAACTGAATACAACTACTACAAGAGCCGAAAAATTTTGTTGATTTTGAAAAAAGAGGGACGAGAAAGAAATTTTTTTCAATATTCAAATATCAATTAAAAAATATTCAAATTATTCATCCATTTGCTTGAATAATAATAGTTTCAGAGAATTTCATTCCATTTTCATTTTTTTCCATCTAATTATTCGTATTTGATTGAATATTAGTTTCAAAGAATTCAACTATTTGATTAGATAATAATTCCATGCCAACAAAGAATTCAACTATTTGAATGGATAATAATTCCATGCTAACAAAGAATTCAACTAGGTATTTGATTGGATAAATGCTAACAAAGAATAATATTGACAATAGAATTAATGAGCTACTATTTGTTGCGATAATAGTTTTATACTGACAGACAAGGCTGGTTTTCTCCAGGCAGTTTGCAGCACAGTTCACACGCTTTAGTAGGAGGATCATGAGGTCCCGGAAGGCACTGGCAAGACTCCAATCCATAGGCAAGACAAATCGATCCAGTACATTCCTGAAATCATTCCATTTTTATCAGTAATATTCAATTTCTAACACTGCAGTACTTAAGAATTGATAGATAAAGTGATGTTGGTCTGAAACCACTATGATTCAATACTGTTTTTTTCTAAATTCAAAATTGGAAAGTTTTTATAGTTTGGTTAGTTTTCTCAACAGTTTCTGATTACAAGGCATTTTGATTCCGATAGAATTCATGTTTTGCTCTCATTTCGATAACTGACGAGTTAACTTTTGTGATTCATATCAATTTTCATGAACTGGAAAAAAGTTTTTGCTTGTTCGCAACTGAAGCGCTTCAAGGCTCGAGGCAATGGAGGCAATGGACTGTTTCTTGAACTCTAATTCATCAAAACAATAGCCCAATGCAATAATTGTGATCAAAAGTGACAATAGTAGAGCTATATCTCGCAAACTATGTGGCCTACATTAATCAATTTGATCCCAAATTGTACGTAATTTAAATTACTTTCGAAATATGCTGGGTGTCCTACATGGAAAAGTGATGGTTCACGGTAAAAATTGGTCATACAAAAAAGGGAAAATAGCACCATTTTTTAAACGATTCTGAAGGTTGACGAGGTCGAAAACTTGGAGTTTACATCCCAGGACTATCACATATAACATATGGAATTGAAACTTTGCACCAACATTTATGACAACTAGACAAAGCTACAAAAAAATTATGACAATTTTTCAAATCCATAAAACAAAATGGCGGCCATTTAAAATTTTGTTTCTTGAATAACTTGAAAACCGTTGATATTACAAAAATTTTACAGGAATAACTTTTTTTAGTAAATTTAATTACAAATAGATAAAAACCTTATTTGTTAGGATTGGACCAATATTGACTGAGATATGGCAGCTTTAGTGACAAAATGGCGGCCATTTTAAATTTTGTTCCTTGAATAACTCGAAAACCGTTGATAATACGAAAATTTTACAGGAATAAATTTTTTTAGTAAATTTAATTACAAATCTTGTAATATCAACGGTTTTCGAGTTATTCAAGAAACAAAATTTTAAATGGCCGCCATTTTGTTTTATGGATTTGAAAAATTGTCATAATTTTTTGTAGCTTTGTCTAGTTGTCATAAATGTTGGTGCAAAGTTTCAATTCCATATGTTTCACCATTATTGAGATAAAAAATAATAAGTGAAAAAACAAAATGGCAGCTGTGTGAGTAACTAAGGACTTCCGGACAATTTAAATATGATATTTAGATATGGTTTTCACCAGGAGCAATGCCCTAGAATATACAGTATAATAGTAGGGAGTTCTGAAACACCCTGTATTTGGAATGGTGACTATTGTGTATACTGACTCCCATGAAACAGACGAACTCCTCGTTGCAGACAGTCTTGTTGGGCTTGTTGATGGAGGGAGGACAGTGCGGGCCGCGGCCGTCACAGTAGCTCGAGTCACGGCAGCCGTTGTCATCCCTGCATTTATCCCCGAACTTCAACTGGCACTGCGGTGTACAGCATGGTCCCTGCAATAAGGATAAATACACAATCGATTATGCTGATTTTGATTATTAAATAAACTGATTTGAATTAAATTGAATTGAAATGGAATAGCTTTGAATTGAAATAATCTTTACTGAATACAAACGTGCATACAATGGAGTTTTGATTTGATGAACGTTTTTGATTGTACAACACTATTTGCCGAATCTTATATTTGGCCTGTAAGTATGGAGTCCACCATGATAAGATGCTTGAGTGTCATTACAAGAAAAGCATTTTAACTTATTTGTAGAAATCTTATTGATGTTGTGGAACTCTATAATGAAAGCGTTAAATTATAAAAGAATAAAAGCGTTTTAATTAATTTTTTAAATAATAAACCGATACAACGGAGTATCCAAGGACCCGACATGGTAGTGTAAAAAAACCAGGACAGTACTTTCTAAGAATAAAATTGCAGTCCCTGTCATGAATAATGAGTTGAATAATATTGAAATCAGTTGCAAAAAATGTTGTGTCCGAGATTCGAGCCCCGGTTCTAGTACTCTATAGCATTCACAGCACATTTTGAGGTTTATTGTTTGAAATATGAAATGTTTCTAAATAAGATTTGATAAATGAATATCAAAATTAAATTAAATTATTTATTTGCCATACAAAAAAATACAATTCCAAATCGCGAAAGAAAATAAAATGAAATACATAATTTAATGAATAATAATGAAATAAAATAAAATAATAAACATGAAGTAAGGAATAAATAATACAACATTATAAATAAATTTATAATTTATATGTACTCTTAAATTCAAGTTCATATGTATATTTTTTAGAGAATTACTTGTAATGGCATCACCAGCAAAAAGAAAAAACTTTGCCCGCTAGTGATAGTTGCAAATTAGGTTATTCTATTTTAAAAACTTATTACATTGGTTGTTTGAATGTAGAAATACCCATGATAACTACCAAGATAGAAATACTGGGTGGCGCAAAAAGAACGGATGGATTTGAGTAGGATAGTATCAGTGGACTAGAGCTGTCTGTGACCGCAGAGCGACACCATTTTGTAGCTTAAAGTACCCAGTTTTAGTATCAATAGCGCAATTGACCTTGCAAAATCGCGTATTTGCTGTTGAACAATATTTCCAATAGAATGAATCTGCAATCGTCGTTCAACGGAGCTTCAGCAGAAAGTTTCAAGTCGAGCTTATTGGCATGAGATTCTTCTTTACTTGAAATTCAAGTTTACTATCGTAAATATCGTTACATTGAAGATTTGAATACTGCAATACATGAATGAATTGCAGCTGTATCAAAAGTTAAGGACCAATTTGAGGCTTTTAATGAGCATTAACGCATTAAGGGCGCCATCTTTCCTATGTAATTTTTGAAATATACTCAAGTGTTTTGGAGTTTTTCATACAAATTCTAAAATTGGGTTATTTACTTAGTATTTTGGTGTTAGGAAGATAAATGTATGATTCAAATAAACTTTCTTATAACACTTTGATAAACATCCGTTCTTTATGCGCCACTTTGTACTTATGATCGCTGTCACCTATCTTTGTAGTTGTATCTCATTGTTTCTCTAAACATAATATTACTAGTGGAATAGATAATTATTTACCTGAGAAGGACTGCACATGCTGTTTGGCGTGAGTCGACACGGCGTCTCGTCGGGAGGCGGATAGAGTCGCTGCGGATAGCAGCACGAGTCGCGGCACTCCTCCTCCCAGCCGCAGTCGCACTGCTCACCCGGATCCACCACGCCGTTGCCGCAGATCGCCGCTTGCGGCTCTGAACACAAGAGAAAAAAAGTTAAAAAAACATCGGCTCTGAACAGAAGAAAATCATAAAAAGTTGAAAAATGTAGAGAAATAATCACAAAGAATGAAGAAGACAGACAGAGAAAGAGAGAGAGGAGAAGAAAATCATAAAAAGTTGAAAAATCCTAGACAACTAATAGCAGAAAATGAATCTACCATGAAGAAGACAAAGAGAGAATCTTCACAAAGATGAAGCAGACATGATAGGGAGGGATTTACTCTTTATCCACAAATTTTTTTTTATCGTATGACTTTTTATCGGTGGGGAGACCCTTACGGGTAGGTTCCACCTCGCCTAATTGCACAATTTTCTGTGTCGGTCACCCATCCAAGAGCAGTCTTGAATGTTTGTTACTTAACCACATGATTACTTAGCAACTATGCTAGGTTTGGAAGACCTATTGGCTATTGCTACAGAATATTACAGATTTTATGCAACTGTACAATTATAGGATAATGTATAGGAACCGAAACTTCAGCGGAGTTAGCGATGGAGGCGCTATCAGTGGCCGAATTGTAAGTTTTGGTTCCAAGTTTTGCCCATGAAGGATAGGACCAAAACTTAAACTGGATTTCAAATTGGAATATAGCCCAATTGAATCTTTGAGATGTCATTGATATTTATAATTTAGTGGTTCAAAAGTGCTTTCATGATGATATATAAATCAAATTAAAAGCTTTTTCATCAGCATATTATCTTCTCTCTATATACGATATAGTTTCCATAACGATCTTCGGAGTTGTACTTTCCGCTATTGCCAATATTGGGAGCCGTATTCATGAACATTACTTTTGTAAGATTTTTCCTAGAAATATAAGTTGACTTGAGATCGAACTTCAAAAAATGGCGATCTCACAGTAAACAGACAGATCAGCTTTTATAACTCGAAGTGATAATGTAATTTTTCGGAAATTTTTCAAGTTTTATTCAATATTATTTATTGATAATATAATATATTCAATATTGTTTTCAATGAACAATAAAAACTATTAAAAATATAGGAATATACTTGACAAATGTTTATTATGTGTTACTCTACAAGTACACAGTTGTGCCAAATATGTTTCTCATTTCACCTGTAAAGCATCCTTTAGGGCTCCTAGCCTTGACATTCAGCACAGGGTTGATAGAATTGAGACTGCATGGAGAGAACTTGTTGTTATTCTTCTTGTCACCAGACGTGGCACGTGCAAACATGATGAAATTGCCATCCTCGCCTCCAGGGGTACAAATTTCAGGATCATGCTGCAACCGAAAATCATTTGCAATATTATTTACCCGAGAGATTTGTGAAGTCTTACATTTTCTAATACAATGAGATTGAGAGAGACAATTTTATATACTAGCTAATTAAGTCTCGGATTCATTTGTATAACTTCATAAAAATAAATTTGATATATAAATATTAGAGAAAATATTTTAAATAATAGAATAAATTGTTAGATAAACTTCCTTCAATTGTGATTGAACTCACTATTGTGATTGACCAGTTCCAAACTATTTAATGATCATTTGAAGTTGATGTTCTAGATCCAGCCTAATATGTTAATGATGAACATTAATTAGAGAGTCTGGAGTGCATCTGTCACTCAATTGGTGATTACAGCATCAGAAAATCTAACTTTTGTAAATTATTCTGACTCGAAGCAATCAAAATCATTTAAACCTGGCCAAGTTCAATAGCCAAAATATCTAAAAATGCCTGTGTTTTTTTACTAACAGTAGGCCCTTCTGGCATCACACATTTCTAGCATACAATTATTGCTTATTAACTTTTTGTGTTCAGTGACATTCATTTAATTTGACGGTTGGCATTAGATAGATAAATAGGTAGATATTATTTCTTCGCCATCGTACTCATCAGTAACGTCAACAAATGATATCTCTCTATCCATATATATCTAATGCCAAGCGTCAAATTAAATTAATGTCACTGTAGTAGTGAAGGTGATATTTTTGTAGTCATCCTTATCTAATAAAAAGACTAGCAGCCAGTTACAAAGGTTCAATTTAATTGAATTTTCGAGCAACTGGCCGTTTGAGTTGAACAACCACTTATTTATTAATATATTTCAAATATTTTATTGCTTATGTTAAAATCATAATGTACTCCCCTCTATCATATGCACTCCTGAAGAATAAGTTTGCTTGATGAATGCGTACTTACTGTATTTATGGAAAAAGAAACTTTAATATTCCCTTCAAACTTTAAACTTTAATAGCAATAAACTAATAGTACATATGTTTGCTATTAGAGGGAGAATTCACGCTTTACTGGCTTCTGATTGATTATTGACGTATTCCACCTAATAGGATTGGCTGTATTATTGTTTCTATTGAGAGATTACCCAATAATGGACGAGATCTATTGGTGACAGTCGTGGTGAGATCATTAGTAAATGCTAATGCAGCATTAGATGTCACGGGGGTGAATGGTCATATCAGTGAAGGATTATGCTGATGTCTGCAGGAGATAATATGATCTTCCCCTCTATCATGAACTATCATTCCACAGCATGACATTGATACACGGGAACAGGAAATATAATCACACAATTTCTCTACCAAATCTCTCTTGGGAAGTCTTCAACAACGTTTTAAATAGTATCTAAGGAATTAAATTCTGTATTGTCACAATTATTTATCCACAAATATCTAAAAAGAATAGTAAAAGATCAACAGATTCCAAGCCCAATACAAATACATAATACTTCAATACATATTGCTCCTATTTACAATATTAAAAGCCTAATACAATTTTAATGTAGACTTTCTCATAAACAGTGATTTCAAAGTCACTGATTATAAATTTCAAGAAATGCCTCTCGATTATAAAGTTTTTAAAAGCCATTGTTAAAATCTATCTGGATGAATTCAGTGAGAAGACATTAACAAATTTGTATGACTAATATCAGGCACATTATTTTTTCAAGTCTAATAACGATATGTTCTCCTGAAAATGACTGAACAAGTTAGAATCAACAGTTATTTGCAGTATCGTTTCGTGATTCGATGCTAATCAATTCAAATGCAATGTAGTTGGATTTCAACGCTGAATTCAAGAAGCTTTAAAAATAAGTAGAGCTTCTTCAGGTGAATGCAAAATTTCCAAAATGAGTTGTATATTAACTTGAATTAAAAAAAAACTATCTTGGATGAGAAATAGTGCATCATTCTAAATTTTTAAACAAAGGGATATCTAGATGAAGAAATCCATCACAATGCTTATTGAAGAGCATGAACTTGGCAAAAGTCAACTTGAACTCAGAGTGTACCTATGGCTTACTCAGAATATTTCCCATAATGAAAAATAAATCACTAAGTTGAATCTGAATTCTTGAACGATTACTAATATTTGTACTTACAGGCGAGCCGAAATTGTGTCCAATCTCATGTGCTAATGTGACATGTGACACTGCCGGTGGCACATGCTTGCCATAGTTGAGAAGTGTCACTATGCCAGTGTTGAGGCTCTTCATACTGCCACGATAATGCTGGAAATCGAACAAAATTGATATTGATTAATAACAATGTGAGAGACAGAACATAAGAAGTTATTAGTACTTGTTAGTCGTATAAAAACAATAAAACTATCATTATTACACTGTATAACACAACACCACTATTATTGGATTATTGCAATGAAATAAAAATCTGTGAATGCATGTAAAACTGTACAAACTGTGCATGTTTAACTTTGGCTGATGCATTAGTGACTGTATAATATCGGTATTTCATTCAAAGTTAATAATCCCAATAGTATAAAGGTCGGTTAAACTAAATCTCTAATTAACTATCATAATTTTTATAAGTAATCTAAGATTAACAGCTTTAATCCACTTTTACGCAACCGGCCCATATTGTAAAAGAACAAGCTTCAAAACATATAAGTAAGCGTTACACCATTGTTGATGGTTTGAAATTTATTTCATTGAAAACATTGAGCTACAATTAAATTTTATAAATTAATAATTTTTGATCGTTTGTTTACCCTAGCACCTCGTCTGAAACTAATAAGCTATTTTATTATGATCTAAGTTGCTAGAGTTTGTTGGAGAAAGTACAACCCTATGGTTAGACTCCCTATATTAAAAGAAAATAGAACTCATAAAATTTCACAGTTCCATAGGAGTAAAACTCTGCCATTTCACTTTCACTCTCGCACTAACTTTCATTCAACACTCAACTAATTCATGTGGCTTCTTCCGCTTCAGTCCTCTCATCCCATTGAATTAATAATGAAGTAATAATATAATAAGAAAATAGGAATGAAATTAATAAATAATAATGAATTTTATTTAAATTTTCAGATGAAAATATGAAAATTGGATGACATGGCCAAAGTTTAATGATGTAGTGAGTTAAGAAGGGAAAATCTAGAAAATTCTAGATAGAAAATATTCGTTAAGGGAATGAAAGAGAGTTGATGAGGTGGAAGGTGGAAATTGAAGGGATAAAGAGGAAAACAAGATGGAGTGAGAGAAGATTTATTTACTGAACATTCCAGTGGAACAATACCTATACTGAAAGGAATGGAAGAGGAAGCAGAGGTACAGTCAGCGATTTCAGCAAGCATACGACTAAAAAAAAGGTCTGCGAGTCCTCCATTTCTCATCAAACACTACGGATATAGGTACCGGTACTCTCTTTTATAAAAAAGTGTTACTTCAGAGTAAATACTGCCGTCAAAAATTCCCCGCTCTGCCTCTGCACACTGCTGTCGGTTTCAAATTCACTGCCAATATTTTCTTTCTGAATATAGAATGGCGTCTCCGTTGAAGAATCACTTCGAGCCCCTTCAAAAACAGGACCATGAATATTACATCCAAACACCCTTCAAATCCAAGGGGCCGATGAATAATCGCGCCAAACCCATTTCCTCCTTTTTAAAAAAGTACCATGCTGAGCAGGGGGTGGGCAGAAAATAAATAAATAAGAAGATGTGTGGGAAACATCGAGGAATTGATGGCATGCACATACGGCGATCAATATTCTCGATTAAAATATATATACAGGGTAGTACTTCCCTGCGCGCAGAAAACTAAATTTTGAAAATCTTTAGATGAGTTGGAACAACATTTTTGAAAAGATTATTACGCTAAAATGTAGCAAACTGACATTAAATTCCTTTAATATTAGGTTTAGATTAAATAGTCTTTATCTACTATTTAGATTATTATAAATATTATTATATTTCTTCTCCAATATATTCCAGGGTCAAAGATGATTAATTGCTTGGAGAATAAGGTGTGCCCAGTTATTCAATTCAGTTGATCAATTTCATTGAAGATTCTAATTACTTACTCTATACATACTTCGTGTATTGAAAAAATCAAGAGAATGCATAATGGATTCTTTTTTTTAGAAAAAGAGGGTCCTGTTACAAGTAGAATTTAGACTTTCGACAATTTAAAACATGTAGAATTTAGCAGTCCTGTAAATAAGGGTGAAGGCGAACACACTCTACACAAGAGTAGCATTGGTGTACTATGTTTTATAATTATTCTAGTGAGTCCGCATTTTTCCTGTATTAAAGAGCTTCTAAATTTTCATGAAACGGGCTTCAGGTCTGATAATACATTAATACAAGAACATAAAGGAAATGAGAATAATTTATGAACACCTTTAACAATTTGGTTTCATTATTAGAAAACATTTCCGTCTTTAAGAACAAGTCTGTTTGAAACTATATACGAACAAGGATTTTCCACTTAGTTCTCGTAAATTTATAATGAGAATTTCTTCAATACTAGTTAAGATCTTCTGTTTCAACTTACCCCATTCTTCTCACATACTCCTCCAGCATTTTTCAAGTCACCAGTCCACGCCAGCCCCAGGGTTCCCATCTCGAAATCCCGGTACGTGAACATGTATGCCAAACAAAATGCATCGTAGTCCTCCTCTGCAAAAAATCATAATTCTCAATATTAAAATCATATACAGACGGTAAATTCAATCAAAATTGCGAAACATCTGCAGCAATAGTAAATTAGAATATATAAAAAACAAGAATATAATAGCATTATCATAATATAACTCCATGATTTTAATAAAAGCAGCAATTATATAACTTTATCTTAAATTTTATCTAGACATAACTTTTATCTTAATTTTGTAGGGAGCTTCATTCAATTGGCTAATTTCAGAGATAATTAATGAATTGGGAGCTAATTATATAAATGGTAATCTTGTAAATTTTCTTGTTAATAAACAGACTAGTCCTGTAGTCTTGTGAATGAATTATTCTTGAAAGAGAGTATATAGGCTACTTAAAATATAATTATAAATTTGAAAAATGAAATAATTTTCATTACAATAAACCTACTGCCGGATGCTAAGCTCTGTGTCCCGTTTATCGATGACGTATTGCATTTCTCCCAGGGACACGGAGGTTAGCATCAAGCAGTACTCTATATTTCCCAAATATTACCTATTAATAGTACCTATTATAATTTCGCAAATATAAACCTAATAATGTAAATTACTCTCAAGCATAGAGAACTACAATTACCAGCCTACGAACTCAAATTCGTAGATGAATGATGTGTGATTAGGCTAACATATCCATGTTATTATTTTCAATATCAGAATTTCATGTGCGCAATTTATTTTGTAATTGATGGGAATTGAATGTATTAATTGGTTCAGAATAAATATTCACTCATGTTTTTCATACAGAGTCCGGGATGAAGCTGATTAATACAACCATAGATAACAGATTAGAATACAATTTAAATATGATATTTAGATATGGTTTCTACCCAGGAACATTGCCCTAGAGTATTGGTAGGGAGTTCTGAAACACCCTGTATATCTCCTATCTCTTCTCTATATGATACAACTCTGATTTTTTGATCTATGATACAACTCTGATTTTTTGATCTATGATACAACTCTGATTTTTTCAAATTCTGTGGGACGCTAATTTTCAAAATAAGTAGGTCAACAATTCGTGTGGGTGGCATTGCACTGAGGTGGAAAATTTCCTGCGAATACAAGCAATCATCTAGGATTTCGCGTGGGTTGACAATATTGCCGTGATAGTTGGAAATATGACCAGACTCGACTGCGCCAAAACAGTCCTAACTGCGGAAGCCAATGGAAATCAAACAGCTATACGCCACTGGAATTGAGATGAATAGACGTATTTCTAGCAGAAATAAATCGTCAAAAGAGATACATGCTGGTGGGAGATAAGATACTGGGGAAAGAGACGTGAGAAGGGGAAGGAGTTCGCCTTTCTACGGTTTGCTATCTCCTTCGGAGTTCATTTCCTTTTCACATCGCATCGCTTCGTCTTTTACCTCTGCTAAATCGGCGCCCGATATTACTCCCAGCAGCATTTTCTTCCTATTGCAGATCAAGATCGACTACTGCTTGAAGTTCAACGGAGAACAAAAACTATTACAGACAATTGCCTTTGCCCAACATTGCTCGATTTCATACAATGTTTCAACTTTGTGATCCCGAGCCGCTTTCAATCGCCATGAATAATCCATGAAGTTCTACGTCCTAATATTGATATCCATCGGGTTTTTTTTTTCAATCAAAATTTCTTCAGAACTTCGATCCAATCGTTTACAATCGATGAAGTTCAACATTAGAGAATGATTCTCTATTAATTCAATTTATTTTATCCTCACTTACATCCAATTATTTCTGATGATGTTATTTACGATGACGGGTTTGTCCAATTAAAATTCATCAACAATTACATTCATGTTATACTCACGGACATTCAATATAATTATTTCAATGATGAATGTTATAAGTCATCTTGTAAGTCATCACTAGTAAAAGTAATTTTTCAGATTGCAGCAGATGAGAGTTGCTAACGAGCAAGAATATTATTGTCGATACGTTACGTCACTGATATTTAACAAAGTGAGCATAGTTAGTTAATAGTAACGTTAGTTAATTTATGTTTTTTGCGTTATGCTATGTTGAAAATTATATTTGAACATATTGAAGTCAAATACTTTAAACATATCGATATTGTATATTCTCTCTATCCAATACCCAAAAATAATATATGATCATTTTATTTGAAACCAATTTTACAACATAAGTACACAGAAAATGATCCCAGAGCATATTCATATTCAATGTAAGTACAGCATGAGAAGAACTCCAAGTAATGCGAAATAAGAGAGTAGTCAGTGGCGCTGTATGAGAAGCTATTCAATGATTTCCAGTAGACATTAAAATTCGAGTTGCGAGAACAGATATGCGTCTCCTCGTGTACAAACATTTGCGTTCTTATAAGGCGGCAGGCGCTGTTAGTAGTCTTATCTTTGCACTAAAGAGGTCGCATTCACGACAACTTTCAGCCACTTGCACACCAAATGCCATGCCATGAGCACTTGGTAATATTTGCTTCAACTCTCGTTTTGTATCCTTTTGATTTTCTTGTCACAACCAGGCCAACACACACGAGAGCTCGTGTTCGAAATTTCCGGGGCTTCTCAGTCTTTTCCTACACAAGTGGATGGGAATAACAGAACGAGAACTGTATTTAGAAACCAATCATGAATGTTTGATTTCACTTGGATGTAGTCGGTGAGAGTGACTGATCTAAAAAGTAAAGATTATCTCGAATTATGTCAATTATTATGAATGTCAAATTGTGACTGATCTAAAAAAGTGACAATTTTATCGAATTTCACTGATCTTAAACTTTTCAAGTACCGTACGTAGAATAATATCAAACTAACATCTTGTGAGAACCGTTTCGTACTATCGTTGGACATCATCAGACTGAGAAACAGGTGACTCTTGTCTAACGTTTAAGAAAACAGTTGTCAAAAAAATATAAGTTTCATGTTATTCTACTTCAGTTATTTCAATTCAGTTTCTTTTTGTTGCTGTTGATGACCTCAATAGTCCTAGGCTCGAGCGTACATGATAATTATATTTAAAATTTTCAGGAACAAAGGTTTTAGTTTCATCTCTCGTTGAATAGTTTTGTTGAGAGTATAGAGGAAAGCTTTTGTTTTTGAAAAATGAATAGCTTGGAGCCAATTAGAGCTTATTATGAATAATGTTGACCATGGATAAAAAAATACAATGTGAAATAAAAAGACACTGTGTCAGAAGTCTAAAATAGAATGTTTTTCTTCAATCTGAATCATGAGATAGGAATCATTTCAATTGTTTATTCGGATGAAAAGACTTCGATATTGTAGACAAAATTGAACGATGAAATGTAGTTTTTAAACGCGCTTGATATTAATTTAGAAAAACTGCAACGTTGTACTTGAATGTTATCTTTAGGACCACGGTTTCCTGTCAGAATATGAAACATGGTAATGAAAAGAATAGGGACGATGGAAGATGGTGAATAGAACATTAAGTGTAGAAAAAAGGCAGAATCGGATGGTGAATCTGTAGGAAACAGGAAAAAACATGGATAGAATGTAAGGGAAGAATAGAACAAAAAAGTCGGTATTCAGCCCAGGAACTGGAAAGATGAACGGAAAAGTAATCATAGGAAATATCTCACGGGATAAGAGTTTTCAGTTGTAATTCGTTCACTCGTGGCGAAAAGAAATAAAATTGAGCTGAATAGCAAAGACAGCTGGAAATCGCTTTTTTTCCTCGGCTATCAAGAGTTGAAACTGTTCCAGCGCCAGACAAGTTTCACAATGAATAATAACAGTAATCATATAATTGCGCTGTGGCAAGATGGTGAAGAAGTTTCTGAGTTTTGGAAGTAGGAAGGGGAAGAGGAGAGAGAGGAAAGGGGAAGGAGAAGAAGAAAGAGGAAGGAGGTGGAGGATGAGGGAAAGGAGGAGGAGGAGTTGAAGAAAGGGTTGAAAACTTGTAGGTTGAGATATTGGATGGGTATGAGGTTGGTTTTTGTTGCCCATGCCTCCCGATGATACCAATGATAATGCAATAGCGCGGCTGGCAAAAAATTTAACTTCTGAGAGTGGTGGGAGTAGAGGGAAGAGGGAAGGGGGGAAGTTTTGGATTTTACTGCGGTGGAGGTTTGCGGTGGAAGGGGGGAATGGAAATAAGAAAACTCATTAATTACGCGCGCGCACATTCAGAGGCAGCCACAATAACAATACAACTTTTGACAGCGGCGCGTCTTCAAAAACCATGCGAATTGGGACCAACGAGCATGCGGATTGGAAAAAGGAAATGGAGAAGACGAGGAAGGTGAAGAAAGAGGAGGAGGAGAAGCAGAAAAGAATAGGAAAAGGAAGAGAAAAGAAAGAAGAAGAGGGAGGGAAAGGATGTAGAGGAGGACCAAGAGAAGTAGGAGAATAGAGAAGGAGGAGGAGAAGGAGAAAGGAGTATAAGGAGTAGAAGAGAGAAGAAGAAGAAGAAGGATGAGAAGGAGGAGGAGAGAGGAGGAGGGGGGGTGTGGGGGGAAAAGAATTAGATGAGGGGATGACACAGAGAAGGAACAGAAGGAGGAGAAGAAGATGGAAAAGTGGACAAGCAAGAGGAAAAATGGAAAAAAAAGAATCAAAGAAAAGAAGAAGAAAAATAAGGACGAGTGGGAAGACGAAAAGGAGTGGGATAGGGAAAAGCAGGAAAATAAAAAGAGAGTGAAGGAGAAGTAGGTGACATGCATGAAGGAGAACAGGAAGAAGAAGAATAAGAAGAGAAAGGATAAAAAGGGAAGATTACGAAGAAGACGAAGAATAAACGAATGAGTTGAAGGAGGAGCAGCAGTAAGAAGAGGAAAGTGAGAGGAAGATCAAGAGAAGGAGGAAAGGAGGAAGAGAAGCAAAAGACGGAGAAAAAGAAGTAGAAGCTGAGGAAGAAAATAGGAAATGTGGAGATAGAAGAAGAAGAAGAAGAAGAAGAAGAAGAAGAAGAAGAAGAAGAAGAAGAAGAAGAAGAAGGAAAAAGAAGAAGAAGAAGAAGAAGAAGAAGAAAAAGAAGAAGAAGAAGAAGAAGAAGAAGAAGAAGAAGAAGAAGAAGAAGAAGAAGAAGAAGGAGAAGAAGTAGAAGGAGAAGAAGAAGAAGAACAACAACAACAAGGAGAAAAAACAAGGAATGGGACAGGAAAAAGAACAAGAATATGAGGATGATGAGGAAGATGAGGCAGAAAAAGGATGTGGACGAGAAGCAGAAAAAATTGGAGTTGGAGTTGGAAAAGGTGGATAAGGAAAAATAGCACAGAAAGAAGAAGACAAAGAAAAAGAAGAAGCAGCTGCAAAGAAGAATATGCAGAGGACGTAAGAGAAGAAGCAGAGGCAGAAAAAGCAAAACAGAGTGATGATGAAAGTGCCAGCACGGTCGAAGATGAATAGATGGATGATGGAAGTGGGGAGTAGCAGTAAGTACAAGTGGGAAGTAGCAGTCAGTACAAATGGAGAAACGACACGGCTAGTCGAATGGAACAGACTGCCTGCCATTAATTTATACTCGAGCTTGTTTTGCTTTGAATTCATTCATCACTGTCGAGGTGAAGTGTTGGATCTAATGAAATAAATAAAAACGCTAATAACGTTTCCTCAACAGCCCTCCACCTCAAATAGGTCAAGATTGAGGGTTGAATATCAGCTTAGCCAACTGAATAGCTCTTTCGAACAAAGCAAAAATTCACCAGAGATTGATAATAGTTAAGCAAACGAAACCGGTAACTCGGTATTTTAATAAATTTGTGGTTGTGACAATTTCGAGGATTCTTATCCAATAACAGGAAAAAATTATCAGTACCTTTTTGCTCGAGCAACGAAATCTTTGCAGTTGAACGAATACAATACTTGTAGAAATTTAAATGTTACAGTAAAATTTTGAACTATTAATTAAATTCCTAGAGTAAGACTAACGGCTTGTTTTACAAAATTCCAAGTAAATTTAACCACCACAAAATGACATCATTTCATTGACGTCAGATAAGTCAATTGGATCGCTTTGCATTTGTACAGTTGGATTACATCATATATTACGGCGGTTGGATTCAATTGGATTTTCATGCAACTGGCCGCAAGAATAATAATGAATACTGAAATGACCTATTTTGTATTCAGTAATCGTGGAACATAGCGTATAACATGCATGGAAGGAAGCAATATCATGGAAGAACGAAGAGGAAGAGATTGGTGTGAGACTGCATGATGAATAATAGATCGAAAGGAAAAAAATTAAGAAGAGTGAGAATCTACGATGGAGTGGAAAAAGGTGGAACCCCGAATGAAAATGTTTTCAGCGGGGAAGCCTCTATTTCGTTGATACAAGTTTGGCCAGCTATCGATTGTAAATTATTTACTCCGAAAATTCTCGACGAGTGGAAACTTTTCCGATTTGTTTTTTTTTTCGACGCGCTGTCGATTCGGGAAATTGCGGAGGCTCCATTCACCTCTGCGTCCTCGGTCAAGTAGATAATTATTAACAAACTCGATTGATTCGCTCTCGGGCTGGTTTGACTGTTCAAGTGAAACTCGTGAATTTCGCCGACCACCGAGTAACAACGAAAAGACCATCTATATTGCTCGGGGAAAACTTCACTTGTTTTCCTCGAATTGCTTCGATGGATTTACTCATTTTATAGCTCTTGATGAATCCATCGTTAACTGGAAATGCTAGGCCTATAAATTCTCCACCGATGGAGCACTAACAAAGAGATCGAATTGCACTTACATTATTGCATTAAAATCTTCTCTTCTATTCTCAGGTTCTTTTCTGACATTTAACTATTTGATGATCCACGTATTTCATAGCTGGATAGCGCATTTCTGGAAAGAATAGAATGACTTCTTCATTTTTCTAACGAGGAGAAGTTTGGAGATTGATGTCCACTCTATCACTTATCACGACTCTGTGCTAGGATGTAACATTTTGTGACTTGTTACAAAAGATACTTGTATTGTTGAATTCTCATATTTCATTAATTGTTGTTGGTTGCCTGTTCTGTATGATAAGAAAGAACACTGAATTATTTGAATAGAGTTGGATAGATAGAAGTACTGTACTATTCAAGTTCTACTATAGAAGTAGATAATAATTCAGAAAGTACTATTCAAGTTCTACTATAGAAGTAGATGATGATTTAGAAATTGAATTACAAGACTACATTTTGAGATTATAGTACTTGAAAAGAATGCAAGATTCTTGAGACTGCGAATTCAAGGATTTCTAAGTTGAAATTGATCTTGAGAGTTGGTTGACGTAGGTAATAAACAGAACTCCTAGAATCGCAAATCCAAATTCATTTTCAAATTCAAATTCAAATCAATTTATTCTCTAAATCAAAATCACACAATATACAACAAAATCTACATTCAATTTACATACTAAATTGTATAATTTGCATAAAATAGGACAATTATTCCAGGCCTTGAAGCAAATTCAAATGTAAGATATTTGTCAAATTCATGACAAGATGATTAATTATCTCATTGAAGTTTGATAACTCATACTTGATCAATACTTTCTTAATTGTGTTTCGAAGTCTGGGAACGAGCAATGCAGTCTCTAGAAAAAGAGCGATTGTTATGATTCGCCGTGCGGTCCCAAATGCATTCTGGGTATCATCAATTCATGAACACATCGTCGTGTTTCCATTCGTATTACAAACCACCCCTTTCACCCCCCTCCCCCTCCCAAACCTCATCAATGTACTCGCTACCCCCTCGAATCCCTCCACCCGCCAATAATAGCTCACTCATTCCAAATCATGTTCCATATAAAATCTCTATTTACGGCCGATTCTCTGACTATACATTGAAACTTTATTCATGAATTCCACATGATATTGCCGGTCGAGTGTATTTTGTTCAGCGATTAATATAAATGTAACTGGATTGTTTTCCAATCATTCAAAACTGAGTTCAATTTCCTCCCACTACGTGAATAAATTGTCAGGAGACCTTGGAATGGATTCCGGTGGGAAATCTGAGAGAACCAATTTCGTTCTCATGCTTTTTTTAAATAACGCGATTGAATCTCACGCTGGCCAATTCAAATACTGAGTTCGTTTCCAAATTGTGTGTGTGATTTGGGAAATTATTTTCATTGATCGAGTGTCAGGACTATAATAACCTGTATATATTGCTCCCTATGTCTATATTAGATTCAATAATCAAAGTCTATTGGTTAACCGGATATCATCATGTGTAATTATGATGACAAATATTCACTCAATACATTTCTAATGCACTGTATTAATTTAGAATAATCAATCATGTCTATACACAATCAGAAGATTCTATGATTTAAATTTTTAGATAGTAGATTCCTTCAAAAACATAAAAATCATGTTATAACGCAAACATTCATTACAGTTTCATAATTTAAATAGAAACAGTAGCTTTTTCGAAATGTAATTTGAAACTTGTATCGTAATGACAATTTTATGAAACGGATTGAACATTATAAAACGTTTCTAGTTCAATCTGATCAAGTCACAATCAAATTCTATCCATTGTAATATCTACCTTGAATGGACCTGGAGACTAGTAAGGTATTCTTACACTATACATGCACGTTTTTAAACCAACAATGATATGCATGTCTAGATTATGTCGTGGATAAATAATGTGTTAATTAGTCTCACACCTATCTGTGTGACACACTTATATTTGTACACACAATTCACAACATGGCCGAAACTAGATCTTGATCGCAGACGAAACCAAACACCACGAATGTATGATTTGAATTGAGGCACTTACCAGTCCACGTCAGACAAAACCACTTTATAAAGGCGTAATGGCAAATGCTTGTAAACGCAGAAGTGAGTTAACATGGTACGCAGATGAATATATCAGACTCGACCCGACCGGCTTCTGTGCTATTTCAATAGTGTAGTTTGGCTAGCTGTTGTTGAGAGAGAGAAGAAGAGAGATGAGAGAGAGAGAAGAGGGGGAGAAAGAGAAAGAAGAGAGAGAGGAGAAGAAAGAGGGATACAGAAGAGAGAGACAAAGAAGTGAGAGAGAAAAAGAGAGAGAAGAGTGATACAGAAGAGAGAGAGAGAGACAAAGAGAGAGGGGAAGAAAGAGGGATACAGAGGGGAGAAAGAGAAGAAGGCAGTGGTGGTGGTAGTAGAGGAAGGAGAAGGAGAATAAGAAGAAGAGAAAGAGGAAATGTGAAAGGTGAGAATAGAAGGGGAAGAAGAAGGATAAACAAGAAGTAGAAGAGAGAAAAAGAAGAATGAGAATGAGGAGGTGGAAGGAGTAAAAAGAAGAAGAAAAAGACAATAAGTGGAAAGAAAAGAGAGGAGCGGATGGAGATGAGGAAGAGAGAAGAAGTAGAAGGAAGAGCGGAAATAAAAAGATGTGGTTAGAAGGGAGGTTGAAGAGGAAAGAGATGAAGAGTAAAAGAAGGAGGAGGAGGAGGAGGAGGAGGAGGAGGAGGAGAGGAGGAGGTGGTGGAGGAGGAGGTGGAAGTGGAGGGGAGAAGGGGGGAGGGAAGGAGGAGAAGAAGAAGGAGGGGGAGGGGGAAATTAAGAGAGAAGATGAGGTTAAAAGGGAGGTTAAGAGAAAAAGGATGAGGAGGAGGAGTTTGAAGAGAGGAGAGGAGGAGTAGGAGGAGGAGGAGGAGGAGGAGGAGGAGGAGGAGGAGGAGAAGGAATGACAATAAATAGGGGAGGAACCGAATGAGAGAGAAGTATTGAGTACAGACCTGTGTTTATGAGAAAGTTGGCTTCGCAGTATATATGAATATTCATGGAGCTACTTCTATGCCCTACCAATAAAGATGGACCACGCAACGAATGAAAAGAGTAAATTGAACCTCAGCCCTCACAGATAGCGGATGAAATTTGTGACCGCCACTGAAAATATGATTACTGCCCTTCTTTACTTCAATTTTGAACCCACAGCCCTGCTTATAGCCTCTCGTAAACCTTCTTGAACCATTGTGTGTCATCTTTCCCCACACGCACATACACAAGTGCGAAAGTAAAGCTTAAAAGTTGAATTCGTTCCAATAACCTATAATATTATCTCAATTTTTGGATAGTTTGATACTGATTGCATTGTTTTTGTACTTGAATGTGAACGGGAGAAATAGCTTCTCTGTGATTAGTCATAGGAATCATATCGACAAAATGGACGTTCAATCAGAGAAACAAAATGGACGTTCAATCAGAGAAACAAAATGGACGTTCAATCAGAGAAACAAAATGGACGTTCAATCAGAGAAACAAAATGGACGTTCAATCAGAGAAACAAAATGGACGTTCAATCAGAGAAACAAAATGGACGTCCAATCAGAGAAACAAAATGGACGTTCAATTCACCATGACAGAACGAAGGCCAATGGGAATACGTAAGCATTTGAATGCAATCTGCTAGCATCATGATTGGTCGAAAAACAAATCCTAATATAAAGGATGCCCCTCAAATTTGTTTATTATTAGTCGAGTTCCCCGGAACAAAATGGAGAAATGAACTCTTCAAGAAGGCATTCAATCATACCAAATACTTTTTCTCAATCCAATAAAAGCATAAATATGTAGGTGACAGATATTATGGATATGAATCGCAATGTATGAATGTATATATAGTAGTTTATGCAATGGATGTATTATGAGATGCTTTTAACCACAAGTGAAATATCGAGGTAAAATTCGAGCGAAAAAGCGAGTTATTCTAAGGTATCTCACAAGTCGTTCAAAGGCTAAAATTCAATCATTGCATACGACCAACAAAACACAATAATATCTACATTATCAATCTAAACTAACCTTTATTCAAACGACCATGTTCTATTTCCATGTTTACTGTATAGGTTAGGACAGCTTTTATCCAAACACACGCATGAGCAACTCAACTACACAATGTTTTTATCAGCTGCGATTCTGTTTTGTTGCGTTCCAGTGTTTTAAAACTGGATCAGATTGAACTAGGAACGTTTCATAATGTTCAATCCGTTTCATAATATCGTCATTACGATACAAGTTTCAAATTCCATTTCGGAAAAGCAACTGTTTCGATTTCAATTATAAAACTGTGATGATCGCGGTATAACATGGTGGTGAATAAATCTAAATAAAGTATTTTTCTTTTCTTTTGACACGCTTAATAATGTTGCGAGTTGAATTCTATTGTTTTTCCTAGTTCCGTTGCATTGCAGGGAAGATAAGAATATTGTTGTCTATGGCACTAGAGGTACCATTGGTGACTATCGAAATAATGAACCAACCAATTGGTAGAAGGAGTTTGTTCTCTCTTTCGAAATTAATGATTTGAACGATAAGTTTTTCCAAAGTAGCTTCCAAATTACATAACTGTGTGTTAGAGTATTTCCGAATAGTTATTTGGAAATCTGAGCACATACATTCCACATTCATTAGGATTCCTCAGCGTTCAACAGTTTCATAACGAAAGATTTCAGAAATACCTTTCCACATGACGCTGTGAAAAGCATGCGAAAGTTGTGTAATGAGAAAAATTCAAATAAAAATCTATGAATAGCAAGCATACTGTACCTCTGCATTCCATAATTCCACGTACTTGTACCTGTAATAAGTTATCTCTCTCCTCTTTTATATTATTATTTTCAGCCCTCTTGCTCAAAGAATACCTCACAGCTATTCTCTTCAACATGCTAACACACTCCTGAATTATTATCTTTTTTCTTCTTTCTTCCAATTTCTGAAATCTCTCTCATTCCATGGTACTCGAGTGAGGAAAATACCTGAATTTCACCGCTCACTACACTGAAAACTCGAATCTCCCATGCACTTTGAGGATTTCATAAGTTCAACATTATTTCTCCACAAGTATGATGCTATTTCAAGACGATATTTCATACCTCGTTTGAGTCCTCACAGCCTGAGGCTTCAATTTGCAGCTTCAAATATGACGTTGGAGCACGAAGGAAATCACGTTCAACTCATGATCACACCAGAAGGTTCTTACGTCATAACATGTATATCAATTTCCCACCCACTTGAGACACCCCCACATTTCCATTGAAGAAACGAGTTTCTAAATATAGCTGCTCACAAAATTGATGGAAACAATTGTTCAATTCTCTCATAAATGAAAAGTTAGTTCTTGTTGATTGAATTTGTGCTGGAGCATTGAAGAACCGGAGAATGAGAAACTTGAATGATTAGAACTGAAGCCGAATTAAAGAGGATGTATTCTGTCAAATTAGGTATTGAAATACACAAATTTGCCGCAATTAGTTTATTTGTGTGGTTCTTCAGTCTTCTTCAGTTTTAGAAGTAAACCCAACTCCAAAAACTTTAAAAAAATTGTAGATCACTCCTAAAGCCCGGTCTAGACGCTAAGACTTGTTGTAGGACTTGAGTTTTACGACAAGTCCTAGCGTGTTGATGGCAAAAGTCCTAGGACAAAAGAGGTATCAGCGTGGATAAGTCCTAACGTGTAGACGCGATGCAATTCATCCAAGTCCTACAGCAAGTCCCAGCGTCTAGACCGGGCTTAAGAAACATTTGACGAATGAAGCTTTTATTTTCATTGATATTTTAATGAATCTTGATCATGAAAAAAATCCATTCATTTCAGAATGGAACAGGTATTAGATCTGAATGCAACTTGAACAACTTCTTTACGCATACGATGCTATTTGGGGACGACGTTTGAATTATCACAGCTGAAAATTATATTTAAACATTTTCTGTTTGTTTTAGCTTGTAGACCGTGGTGGTACTAGAGTCACTTTTCTGGACAGCCTGTATATTAGGGGTTAATTTAGAGATGAATGAAAAAAGGGGGTTCTAAGAGTACAATTTCACGCATTGCAACATTTTTACGAGAACATCCATTACTTCAACCAACCGTTGTGGAATGGCTGCCTCCTGTTGGCTGAAAGTCAAAGGGACATTTTAGGCCGAAAAGTAGAACAAAGCAATGAAGTTGTTAGACTGTGGCTTATCAGTGAGAGAATAGAAAGCCATCAACCAGTTAAGAGAACGAATAAGCCGAGCTGCGGTGGTACTGGCAACGCAAAGCAAAAGCGGACGACTGGGAATTACTTCCGCGAATAGAAGGCGCAGGCGATTCACGAAAATTGAAGTGAAATTAGGCGGCTCGCCTCACAGTGGAACGACATGGAGAGGACTTCACTCGACAAAGTGGCACTATGAGGAAAGGTGCGATGAGAGAGAGAGAGAGAATGATTGAAAGGAAAGATGAAAAGGAGAAAAGGGAAGAAAGGATGGAGCTAGAGGAAACAGTCAATGAGAGAGAGAAAAAAAAACAGAAAAATGCGAAAAACAAGAGTGTCAACAGCAGTGGGAGTGAGGGAGAGAACAGAAACAAGAAGGATAGAGAGAGGAGAGAGAATCTATGAAATGCAGAGGAGAGAGAATGAAGGAGAGTTTGTTGGAAAATAGAGACTCTAAAAGAATAAATACAGGAGGAAAATAGGTATATGGAAAGGAATACCAGAAATGGAAAACTCTAAGGAACGAAATTTAGATTTATTTATTTATTCGAGGAAATTCTGAATGGAGAGGAAACGACACTAAATTCATAGAAAATGATAGGGGAAGGAGGGATCAGATAGAAAACAGATAGTACACAAAGTGAAGAAAAAAGAGAAGAGGAGAAAAAGTGATAATTATAATAGGTAGGGTAGAGAACTTTGGAAGAAGAAGAAGAAGTAGGAGAAGAAGAAGGAGAAGAAGAAGAAGAAGAAGAAGAAGGAAGAAGAAGAAGAAGAAGAAGAAGAAGAAGAAGAAGAAGAAGATGAAGAAGAAGAAGAAGAAGAAGAAGGTAGAAGAAGAAGAACTAGAAGGAGAAGAACAAAAAGAAATTGGAGAGAAGAAAATGTAAGTAGGAAAATGGTGTAAGAGTAGAAAATAACGAAGAGAATACAGCAAATTGGTAAGAGACCGCACTGCCCTCTACGGAGACAACTTGCAAAATGAAAGTTGACACCCGAGACAAGGTAGCAGCAGCATTATCATCATCATCATCATCATCAGCAACAGCATCATCAGCAACAGTAGTAGCAAAAGCGCCACTTTGTTGGTCAGTATTAATGATGGGAAGGGCGCAGGTCAAAGGGGGGAGTCTCAATTGGATGAGCCTTCGAGAATTAGGGAAGGAGGGGGGGGAGTTAGAGTTGGCGAAGGCGTCTGTAAAGGATGCAAGATCACTTGGGACATATAAATGGGATAGAGTTGTATGTATTGACCAAGGCCAGCGCGCAAGACACCTTTCATGACTATTGTGAGAAACTTGAAGGGAGAAGATTTCATAACAGAAATACTGTACAGTATTAGAGAAGAGAATAGAAGGAGCAAACGTTATTTCCATAATTATTTCTGGAATATTTGAAAGAAAATTATACTTTGGCTTTCAATAGCTGGTTTGGCAGACTTGAATGATTAGTTTTAAATAGTAAGGCATGGATTCTGAATCAGAATTTCTGAATATTATTTATGTTAGGCCAAATAAATTTATTATTAAAATAAATTCCAATTGAATTCAACCGCTAAAAGATCAATAGAGAGCTCAATAGAGATTGTTCCATAGAGGGCTTAATTCCAGCCGGAGCTCACCGGAGCGTCATTTCATTGATAGATGTCATCTATGATAGATGTCATTGTGAAACGTTTTGTAAAACTGGCCGTAACAGTAAGAATATGAACAAATTTATATGAATTGTTACGAATAGAAGTCTCATTTCTAGACAACTCTATGTTGAGAAATTCTATTCGAAAAACAAACACTTCTCATGGATTTATGGATGTAAGCGGTGAAAACCATAATTCAAAGTTGAATAATTAAACTGGTACAAGTCGACTGACCCTATGAATTGTATTATGGGTAATCGAAATCTATTATGGTGACAATCTCATTCAACCATAACGTAAGGGCAAATAACTTGTATCATTAATAAATCATAATCAAGATGAATTAGTAGCAATTGAACATTGGGATGGAAACAGCGAACTTGCAGTACTGTAATGGGAAAGTTATGTTTAACAGAAACAAACAACTGAAAACCACAGTCTATAAATAAGTGGTCAAATAATATGAAGAGAACAATACTTTGTTCTGATGATTATTTTCAGCAGCTATTCATTGTTAGCAAACAACATAGACTCATTCAATTCAAGAATAACGTTGATGAACTCGACACAGCAAAGAAACTGCAGTGGCAGTTGAAAGCAAAAATAATGATTTTCTCATCAGTGATCGACAAAGAGCTGTGGGATGGAAATCAAAGAGGAACAAAGAAGAAGAAGAAGAAGAAGAAGAAGAAGAAGAAGAAGAAGAAGAAGGAGAAGAAAAAGAAAAAAAAAAAGAAGAGGGAAGAAGAAGAAAAAGATGAAGAAGAAGAAGAAAAAGATGAAGAAGAAGAGGAGGAAGAAGAAGAAGAAGAAGAAGAAGAAGAAGGAAAAGAAGACGAAGAAGAACTCCGATGCACTAATGAGGTCGAAGAGGTGAATAAAAAGGAACGAAAATGAAGAGGGAAGAATCTTTTCATTCCCTCTACTCAAGCGTACTCGGTGAAATTTCAAGGAAGGTAACATTGGTGAAGAGGGGAGGAAGTTGGTGGTGATGGAGGGGGGTATTTGGATGCACTAAAGCTGTCTCCAAAAGTATCAACACCCACCTAATAAGATATACAATTGAGGAGGCCATAGTGCAGAGAATTTGAAATTCGGATGGCAGGTACTCGATTGAAGCGGTAACGTTGGAAGAGGGATGGACAGGGAAAAAGGATGAAAAAGATAGAGATATATTAAAGCGAAGTTAGGGAGAGGATGAGAGAGAGAAAGAGATAGATGGAGAGAAGTTGCTTGATTAAGGGGAAAGAGAGTAGGATGGGCAAGAGATGGAGAGACAAAATAGGGAGATGATAGTTGAAGAGTAAGTGAGAGAAAGAGTGATAAGTGAGGCTGGGGAGAGAGAGAGAGATACTAAAGGTGTGGGTGAAAGTTTAAGAAAGAGGGTGCAAGGTGAGAGAAATGGAAGGGACAACAAAGCAAGCAAGTAGAGACCGAAATTGGAAAGGCTTTTACATAAGATTCACGAGAAAAAGGTAAAATGCATGCGAGGGGAACTAGATACAGTGATAAAAGCATGAAGGGTGCCTACTGGCTTTGATGTGCAAGCACTAAACTAAGTAGGGGCGATTGAAATGCGCGAGGAGGGTGATCAGTCCCCCCCCCAAAAGGGTCTCTTCCCCCATCCAAAGAGGGGGAACTTTTTGAACGAGTAAATCACCTTGCCACCCGGGAAGGGTTCCCCCAATTCATTCAGTGGTTTTCTACTGCGCACACACATACACACACAGTACACAGGTGTTTGAGCCACCCAGGGGCCACGTGTCAACCGACCACTGTGCAAATAACACGCAAATTCAGTCACCCAAATTGGCTCCACTGAGAAATCATTTTCTGTAAAAATGAATTGTCATCATTTATTACTGTATTCCAATGAGGCAGGGTACCAATACATTACTAGATTCAAAAAGTCTTGAACAAGTACAGTAGGATTCATTTAATTTTACTCTTGGCGATCAGTAAACAGCTGATGTTATTAACTTAACCTACAAATGCTGAATCTCGCAGATTATTCGAAAGACTTTGAAAAGTTATTTCAAAAATGTCTTTTTTAGAAAGGTCTTTTGAAGACTTTAAAGGTCTTTAAGACTTTAAAAAGTCTTTGGAATATTGTGTCAAAGCTGCGTAACATCAGCTGTTTAATGATCACCAAGCGTCAAATTAAATGAATCCTACTGTATTTTTATACTCAAAATTTAATCGAAAATGTATCATCGCAAGGTCGTATTACAACATGGATATTAGAATTATCATTGGAACTAGAGATCATATTCTGTGAATAAAATCGGGGTTGATATTTCAAACAATCACAATTTAGCCAATTCCCAATTCTATCATTATACTTCAGAAAACACTTTGAGTGATTGTAGAAAGATCATTCATGTTTTTTTTCTTTAAATAAAATGTTCTTTGTAGAGTTTATGTTTGTATTGTGAAACCTCTCCATAATTAGAATAAAGAAAACGATGTTGTCAAATTTCACTTTATTGGATTACATCAGAATACAGGACCATGGTTTCATGTTTTTATCAACACATCATCGTTGGTATCATCGATGTGTTGGTAAAAACATGAAACCATGGTCCTGTATTCTGATGTAATCCAATAAAGTGAAATTTGACAACATCGTTTTCTTTATTCTAAAATATTCTTTCATGAAATTTTTATTTCTAAATTCATATTTCATTAGCAGTTGACAATGAAAATATTTTGGCCCCAGAAATTGAAACACATTTTTAGTTCCAGTACGTTATTTCCATCACGATAGTGACACGAAATTCTGAACCCACTGCATTCTTTCCCCATTTTTTCCAAAACCATCCCAGTTTTGTAGATGTCAGTCCAGAGAGGGATGCGAAGAAAATAGGATTACCCAAGCTAGGCAGAGGCAACAAAAGGATGATACACAACACAACACACAAAAACACCCCCCAATATTATGAAACTCACTTGATCTCCGATTTACACGGTGGTCGCACCATGACAGACGGCTAAGACAGTTTTTGTCGGATGTTTACGGCGGCACAAAAACAGAATTTTGATCTCACAAGTACCATGATCGCCGCTTCTACATGCAGGATGCAGGTAAGCCCCACTCGCTTTACATTCACAGCCACCTTTAGGTACTCACCGAAGCGATCAAGAGGTTGTCTCTGACATTTTCCTACTTGTGCTGTGTTGGATTGTATGTAACTATTCATAAAAATTAGAAAGATGAATGCTCAATATTGTTTAAATTACTTTTTGCAATTCCAATATTTCAGCCTTTTCTAATCAAATTGGACCAATCAGACGATCCTGCATTCGTACTGTCTAAACGTCATAATTTGAAAACGTCATGTTTGTTATCAGAGTCGCTGAGTTTCCGCGATTTGAGTTTCCAAGTGTGAGTAGAGCTTTAATCCCAATGGAATGAATGATTTGATCAGATAGAGATGATATACTTCTTTCATGATCACATTACTTTCACCCCCTATACTTCATAGCTTTGTTGATATGAATGGTACTAATTCACAATATAGGTATAACTATCATGCCAAAACAAACCTAAACTAACGCTAAACTAACGATTTTTAACAATTTCATATGTCGGGCTGCATCTTGCGGGCCAACTTCACAGACATAATTATAACTATCAACAAAAATAACTGATTTTCCTTGAGAGTGGAATTATTTCAATAAATAAATAAATAAATAAATAAATGATTTATTCTCCAAAAAAACCTATATCTATTACAAATACAAATTCAAAAATATTTACAGTTAATTATACAAAGATTTGTTAGTAAAAAATCAAAAGCAAAATGTTATAATACATGTGGTTGTATGGAAAATTGACCTACTCCGCTATGGCAAGCCATGTCCTGGAGTAGGTTTGAATTTTTGTGTGCAAATAAGAGTTAAGTGATAGTAATTAGTAAGTGTTAAGTGATTGAAGTCTTGCGTGTGTATGATTTCTATGTTATGTGATACTATAAATGGTTTGAAATTACTGTTTCTATTCTCTGTCTTCCTTTGCTAATTAACCAGTTTTGTACTATTGCTTTGAATTGTTTAAATTGAGTTATATGTTTAATGTTTTCAGGAAGTAGATTATATAATTTTGGGGCTAAATGATTGAAGTGTCTTTGATAGAGGGCCTTCCTAGCAACATTAGTGATAAGAAGGTTCCTGTATCTGGTGTTGTGGCTATGGTTTCTGGTTTGGAAGCTGTCTGGATTTTTGTGTATTCTGCAAAGTATTTCCTTGGAGTACAGCTGTCTTGGATCCATCACAACGAATTCGCTGAATAGCTGGTCCGATGGATACCGTGGTGGTTTCCGGTTGATAACCCTTATGATCAGCTTCTGTACCTTGAGGAGCGGCTCAATATGCAGGAAGCTTGTTCCTCCCCATCCTACAATCCCATACATCAGCAAGGACTGTGTCAGAGAATAGTAGATAGTTTTCAGACACCTCTCATCGACTAGTGTCCTCAAGATCCTGAACTTGTAGATGGTTTGTCTTAACCTCCTGCATAAGTCATTGATATGATGGTCCCAGCGCAGAAAAGAATCCATGGTAATTCCTAGATATTTGTGAAACTGCTTCTTGTGAACTGTGTATGATGCATTGTTTAGATGATTATTGACTATTAGACGATCTTCTGTTGGCTGTCCATGCTGAGTTGCTGAGAAGGACAGGAAGTAGGTCTTCTCATAGTTTAAGGTAAGGAGATTCCTATTCAACCAGTGAGACACCCTCTGCAGCCCAATCTCAGCCTTTCTCCAGGTCATCCCCCAGGTCGGCTCAGAAAACAGTAGAACGGTGTCGTCTGCAAACGTGGTTATGGATCCATCAATCTCCATATTGCATAATGGATTTATGTAGAGCAAAAGAGAATTGGTCCTAATACTGTTCCTTGTGGCACCCCATATTCTACTGTCAACTTTGTGCTCACACATCCATTCACTCTGACACATTGTGTTCGGTCTGTCAGGTAGCTGTTGAACAGGTTCCATGCAATTCCTCTTATTCCATAGTTGTTGAGTCTGGATAGTAGGATATCATGTGATACAGTATCAAAGGCCTTCTTCAAGTCTAAGAACACTGCTAAGGGTTTCTCTTCAGCATTTATTTTTTCTACAATCCGAGTTGTAACATGGTGGATAGCATCATTTGTACTGTATCTGGATCTGAAACCATATTGGTTTGGTGATAGTATATTATTTTTTTCAAGAAAGCTGATTAGTCTAGTTTTAATGCATTTTTCAAAAAGTTTTGATAGTGTACTAAGTAATGATATAGGTCTGTAGCAATTCATATCTTTCTTATCTCCTGATTTGAAAATTGGACAAATGACAGCTTCTTTTAGGCATTGTGGGAAAACTCCTTCTTCAAAAATTCTATTTACAATGTATGTCAATGGCTTGGAGAGATTAGCACTGTTTTGTTTGAAAAGTTCTGGTTTGAGGTTATCCAATCCTGGTGCACTATTGTTTTTGAGACTGTTTATCATTTTTATCATTTCATCTTCATTCACAGGGGCAAAAAACATTGATTGACATATTCTTTGATCAGTTGCTGCTGGTTCATCTGTGTGATTACAATTGTTGTTTAGAATTTCTTGGGCCAGTTTTGATCCAATATTTTTGAAAAATTTATTGAAAGAATTTGCTATCTCCTCATCATCATCTCCCAATTTCAATTCTCTTCCTTCCAAGTTGATTTGATGAATTTGTGTTCGCGGTCGTTGAACTTCAGTTATATCTCTTATTACCTTCCATGTTTGCTTAGAGTTGTTAGCATTTCCAAATCGCTCTGAAAAGTACTGTTTTTTTTTGCATTCTCTATGACCTTTGTTAGTAGGTTTCTATACTTTCTATAGTGTTCTCTAAGTTGTAGATTCGCTGGATTATTGTTGCTTTGTCTGTGCAATTTATCTCTTCCTTATTGATGTAACTAATCCATTTGTAATCCAAGGCTTGATTTTGCGTTTTTTATGCGATACTCTATTGATAACTTTATATTCTTCTGTGTATTTTCCAACTATTTCAATCATTTTGTTCAGAGAGCTCTCAGCACAGTCCTGCGAATACACGGAGTTCCAGGTCTCCTTCATTAGTGCTAATGAAAACTTATCATAGTCAATACTTTCATAATAGAACTTCTTTCTGTTGTAGTTGTGTTCGGCAGCATCATATTTAATTCCTAAAATAGTCATGAAATGATCGGTTATAGAGTTTGGGAAAATTATTGGTATTATATCTTTTTTGAAGTTTATCAAAATATGATCCAGACATGAAGCGGAATGGTTTCCAATTCGAGTAGCCTGTTTTATACAATGGCGGAATCCATATTCACTGAGTAGGTTATCATAATCTTCTAGTTGTCTGTGCTGATTTGTTTCCATTGTGTTGATGTTCAAATCTCCTAGAATAATGTGAGGATATTTTCCATTTTCTTCCAATATCTGCCTCAGATCAATAAGAAATTCTGTCAAATCCAAGTGTGATGGAGATCTATATAGCGCTGTTATCACAAAAATATCTCTTCCAATTTTTATTTGAATATTTAAACAATTGGCTTGCTTAACTACTGGCTCTTTTATTTCTACAAAGTAGTCGGATTTGACATAGATTATAACTCCATCATTCTGTAGCACATTGTTTTCTGTTCTGTGGGAGATATAATTATTAATTGCTCTCGGGTAAACTCCACCAGAAATCCAGCATTCTGTTAAAATTATCACGTCGAAATCTACTTGTAAGTCTTCCAGCTGAATCAGAAATTCCTCAAAATTTTTGTTGTAGCTTCTGATGTTGAAATTGATAATTTTTAAGTTAAAAGGTTGTATATTATTTTTGACATCTTGTGAATCAGAAATCAAACAATCTTCGATATCTAATAAATCTATATCTTCCATAAGATCATTCATTGTTATTCTTGTATTTGTAATTATTTTTGTGCCAACTTTGAATATCCCTGTCCTCAACATACTGTAATTTTCTTATTAGTGACGTCATCAGATCCTCCAATAGTCATGAATACTATATTAGGTCCAATGATGAATGATCTCATATGTCTAAATCATTCCCAACTGAAACTGAAAATATTAAGATACATATAACACAAAACCATTTTTATCAGCTATCCTACATGTCAAAATCTCAAACCTCCATCTTACGATTATCCAATACCTCATCCTATTTGTAGAATAATACGTCAGTTATACCTCATCTTATCCGACAAATAATACGTGGAATACATCGCCCTCAGTTACATGAATCTCGTCTACAGATCATATAATGTCGTGTCAAAAGATCGACAGATATGAAGGTGGAAGTATTAGTAAACCTTACATTTTTCTGACATGAAACGACGACATGAAGACGTAGTTTCAAAGAACGATGCTGCTTGGGATGGTGAGGAGGAGGGGGAGGGGTGAAATATGAAAACACTGTTCATGAAAAGAAGAGATAAGATGAGAAGGATGATAGAAACGATGATGTCAAAGAGTCCAGGCAATAGGACGAAAATACGAAATAGATGGAAGTGGAAAGAACCATCATTGGCATCTTACGTTACAGCTTATATATCAGCAGAGAAAATCCAGGTCGCAAATCCCCTTGGGCCAGCCTCTGGCAAGTACTGCTCGTTTGAAAATAACAAATCACACTCTCGTTCTCCTCCCTCTCCTCCCACCTCCTCCTACTACTCTTCTTACTTCTCCCCCACTCCTCACACCTCCTCCTCAGCACCCGTCCGTTCGACAGCTCTTAATAATCCGAGTACGTGAAGAACAAAAGACAATGGCAAGCCAGAAAAATGTTGACTAGGTAGAAATCAACCTCGGAAAATGGATTTTCTTCGCTGGAAAAGCTTTATGTCTATATTTTTCATTGGCATTGTAGTTTCAAAATAAATTATTGGTCTCATTGAGGAAATATTTCAAAAAAAATTAATGTAGAGATAAATAGATGAGAATGTTTTCATAAAAGTTAGTATAACAGAGTCCGTTATAATTTTTGAGCATGAAAAATCCATTATTAAGTATGATAAGTCATCAAAATCACACAGGTATAACTTTCAAAACGAGGAAATATTTTCATGAAGAAATAGTTTTGTTGTTATGGTATCAATAGTTATTATTGAGATTCAGTACATAAAAGATATATAATAAGTTTTCTAGTGATTATACTTAATTTCCAGATTAAAATTGAAATTGAAATTCTTTATTCTCCAAAAAAATAACAAAACGTGATACATTTGACAAATACAATAAATTGGAGGCTCCTCTTATGGGCACATGCCTGTGTGAGAGGAGCGAGTTGAGTAAAATGTCTTTTGCCTAAATAAAAAACTTAAATAAAAACTTAAATAAAAATTGCCTAAAATAAAAACTTAATCTTGAGAGAGACTTAAAAAAGAAAAAAAAAGATAGCTTGAAGAAAAGAAAAAAGTGTGAAGCACGGTGAGATTGATGTATATATAGTCTATACCTGATGGTTTCCAAGTCGGAAACCATCAGTTGAGAGTTGAATAAATGAAAGAGCTTTTTAACTGTTAAAAGGTGGAAAAACTCATTTATATCCAAACACACACGCATACACACTCACAAAACAAACACGCTCTGTCCACACTCACACACCCACCCATTAATTTTGTATTTAATTTGTATTTTAATTTTGTGACTTATTTTGTATACAAAATAAGTCCCAAATATATGTACGGTCATCAGTTGGAGTAAGGTGACATTAAAATACCTTCCTGCTCCTCCACATTTAGGGAAGTCACCCACTTGTTGACGATTTTTTTATAGAGACTTATTCTGTTATTGGTTGGATTTTTTATATATAGTTATAAAATATTACTATATTATATATATATTATAATATTACAATATATAAATATATTGGTTGGATTAGATATAGTTATAGTAATATTAATTTTCAGTAGAATACTCAAGGACGATAAAAATATTCTTTTCCCTGGAAATTTGGAACAAGATTCTGCTTTTTCGCCTTGATAATCACTTGGTTGTACAATGAAAACGTCTTAATGGGATCCGACAATCTGAGATGATGAAAGAGGATTGTGAAGAATAATCTCTACCCTGCACACTACACAGTCTGAAATAAACTTCCTACTGAAAAAAATTCTCAGTAAATTGCAAACAATTATAACTCTTCTTCCAGTATAATCACAAAACATACCGAAATAGTTGGAGGAAAAATGAATTTGATGATAAGGGGATTCCATGTTTGATGATGAGTTCTCATTGGTTCAATGAATGTATATTTTCAATTGATATTAGGGGAATATTATGAAAATGAAATAGCTCTTGATGTATTTCTCTTATTCAATCTCAACTGAATATAATTGAGATTCAAGAAAATAATTGTATAATTCAAGTGAAATTATTCACAAGCCTTTTCTTATTTCAAGAACGAAGAAATTTATGTAATGAAGCCATTTCAGATACAAAATTGATATTCGTGCCGAATATACAGCAAATACCTCTGGATGTTCTTCTCCAACACATATCCTAGAATACATACTATCTCAACCTTTCTGACGGTGGAACAGACAGCAAAGCACCGGAGATTCAAAAGCCTTCATAACAACCATCTCCAACATGCCAACTAAATGGCCTGTTATGAATATTACAGTGAACCATTTCTATTTTGGATATGAAACACTTTGGCCAAATGGTCTCTGATGGAACGTGGCTCTCTCACATTTGCTGAAACATGAGTGGCTGCTGCATACATTATGATTAATTTTAGTTTGTTTGACGCTTCACTCATCTCATATTGTCGGAATGTCTATTCTGAATTTATGACATACGCCATTCTTATCACAAGGCTTTCCCAGAATGTGACCTTATCAATTTTATTCATTCATTATCACCTTCAAACTTATTAATTACTGGAAATACAAAGCAAACTTTAAATAATAGAAATACAGGGTATACATAAATAACAGACTAGATATACCGCCGTACTAATAAATGTCCATTAAGTGTTACTTCACGAAAAAGTCTCTTGAAAAGCCATATTTTAGTGATACCACATTTAAGTGGTATTTTAGATTTATTAACCGCACAAACAAATTTGTCAGTTTCTAACCGATAGTAGCTCGGACGTAAACAATTGATGATAATAGTACCACGAATATGGATTCTTGTAAATATTGGTTTATACATGATAACGTTTTTAAAAGTTACAATAAATACAAATTTATTGGAATCTCTCTCACTAAAATGGCTTGGGCGGAAGAAATTTAGAGACATGTATCATGATTGTGTTGGATGGAAATAGCGACTTTACTAATCTCCTTGTTCTCAATACAAATCTTTATTGCAGTTCGCGAAAGAATGGCAGATTTGACCTAGCTAACCACTCAAAATTGTGACATCTATGCGATGACTAATACGGTTATGGAGCGGGTATACATTATCAATGGCATTTCCAGTCGACTAGTTTTTAGGTTATTTCGAGAATTTCAGGCATGAAAACGCTTTTCTCTTAAGAATAGTAATATAGGTGATATAAGAGTATCAATCATACAATGGCATATATTATTCAAAATTATGAATATGATGATTAAAAATATCGAATAGTTTCGAGTCAAATAACAGCCTACCAGGGAATTAACGTTTGACTGCCCCATTATTATACAGTATCTTTAGGCTCGACTTTAATCGGCTATCATGAATATTATGTTGTAGAAGACTTCATGTAACATGGAGTTGCATAGAGTAGTATGACATAGTTACAGTGACATAGACATAGCAGTGAGCAACATCTTAAACCTTAGCGAGAATCTGCTAGCCCTACATTGAGCATTAAACCGCAATGGCGGTTACCTCCATACAAGCCACATACACACCGCCCTATGCTTCAATTAGCAATTCGTCATCTGGCCTTGCATCTGATTAGAGCTGGATTAGAGCCATCCAACACTCTATGCATTATGTATTATAGTCCTTCAAATTTGCCCATGGAAAACTGAAGGACCTGACAGTGGCTTTCAGTGAGGAAATTATATTCAAAGAGATCGATCAAATACTTATAACTTCATGTTCAGGTATATCTGTGCAATCTATGGTTTTTGTGTTGCATATCCATCATTTTTCTACTGGTAAAATTACAATGATTTACCTATGTAAGTAATGTTTTTGTTTTCTACTTGAATGTTCTTTTCAAATCAGTACAATCTATGGTTTGTTTGCCCCACTTGTTATTTACTCTGGAAAGATATATAGTTATAGAAGAAGATGAAAAAAGGTTCATACTATAAATTTAGCTTGATCAATTATCTCCTGCGTGATAATAGGATTCATTATTTGATATAATGATAGTTATATAATTTGTTTCATGACCGATTGCAAGAAAAACTAGAAGAATTCAATCACTGTAAGATGATGTCGTTTTAAGAAGCTTAATAGAGATTCCTTGTGAGAGTTCTGTTTGGTGACGTTATTTCACGGCGATTGAATTCAATTGGTATTTTTGCTATTGGCCATCAGTAATTCCAGTGACCATCAATGAGAGTAAATTCGATTGTAGTAAATTCAACTGACCATCAATTCAATTGAGAGTAAATTTTGGAGAATGAAGTTATGGATTTCCTAGACACTCAATCATATGCAAAGGGAAAATGTAGTCTGAACAGTTCTGTTATTTCAATGGGAATTTTATACTAATAATCCAGAAGAGAAGTAGCTAGTTTTACTACTTACAGTTGTAGCCTGATATGTAATACTAGTAATCCAAAATTGCATTCTTACCTGTAAACAAAAGAAGATTTCATTAGGAAACCACTCAAGATGCATAATAAAACAAGTCTTATCGAACCTTATGATATATTACAATATTAATAATTACCAATAGAAATCTATGAGTTTTTCCAATACAGTATAAGAGAAAAATAATAATTCTAAAGACTACCAGCAAGCCAAATCGCTATAGAAGCTAAGTAGAACGCTTTCAGGAGCAAGATAGGCAACCTTCGTCACATATAGGCCCACAAAGGTTTATAATGTTGGCTTTTCACCAATACAAGGCATGCCTTCAATATACTGTACCGTGCTTTTCACTACATTCTTTACAATTTTCTTGAACATGGCTCATTTTCTAATCAATACCAAAACATTGATCCCTATTATTTTCCTCACATATTATAAGATATCAATTTCTATTTGAAACTACTTTCGACAGAAGCTAAATACGAAAATAAGCTTCGTAATTATTCAACAATTAAACCTTCAATTTGAATTTCAATTCACTGACTATATGAAATTCATAACAAAATAGACTATTAGTGTACTATATAAAGACTATATTGGTAGTACCGTATATACTGCACTATTGAGAACAACAATAATATTATTGCAAACAAGTACACATGCCTAAGTGTCACAACGCTACAGAATTCACAACAGCTGTTAACCAAGCTGTGAAACAATATTAAAGCCGCTGAACATGACAGAAACAGAATTGCCAGCGAGGACAATGTTGTCTGCTAATTATACACCTTCAAAAGACTCGAATTATCAGGCGCTTCACTTCCACTGTGAATGTGTCTGTCTCACAGGGAGCAATTCTAGTCTGTGTCAGAGCGGTATTAGACGACGACGCCATATTATTGGCCCTGACAGCATCCAGTGGTTGAGACACTGATTGGGAACGCTTTTAGCATACTAAATGATATTATCAACATCAACAGTGATTCATAATCATTAATATTATCGTGCTGATTTTGATCTTCTTATTTATCTACTTTTTCTCCTTCTCCTATTTCGCCATCTACTCCATTATCGCAAGTTTTCCTTCTGACATTTTACGTCTTCTTCAATTCCTTCTATTTTTCTCAACTATAAGATATCTTTCCGAATTTCTCTTTCACTGCTAACGTCGTTCTTTTTCATTCGTTTCATTGTTCGTCTTCCTAATTATATATTATTCTACTCATTCCCTTCAACAAACTCATCAATAATTATACGATCGTCATAAACATCGTCACCAATCACAACAAAACATCATCCTCATGAACATCATCAACCACTTATTATCTTCATCCTCAAAACCGAGGTCTTATTACCGCACAGCAATTAAGGACGGATTCGCTAAGCTGATGGAGTAAACCGATTCAATGAGATCTAAGGTGATTCTACAAACCTCCCCCTCCCCCACCATCACGGCTCAGCCTGCATCCAGTTATATCCAGAGAAAACCAATTCAATCCCAGATAGCACCCAACCTTACGACAACCTTTTCATTATAATTTTCATGCATTTACGGCGTAAACCTTTTGACTGAACCTTATGAAAACCTTACAAAAACCTTTTCATTATCCTTTTCATACCTTTACGGCATAAACCTTTTCACTCAACCTTGTGAAAATCTTATGGAAACCTTTTCATTATCCTTTTCATACCTTTACGGCATAAACCTTTTTACTTGACTTTTTGAAAACCTTACAAAAACCTTTTTATTATCCTTTTCATACCATTACAGCATAAACCTTTTGACTCGACTATTTTAAAACCTTACAAAAACCTTTTTATTATCCTTTTCATACCTTTACGGCATAAACCTTTTAAATTACCTTGTGAAAACAATGTTGTGAATGGTGAAACCAATGGTTTTCATCAGAACCTTATAAAAAGGTTTTGACAAGGTTCAACTTACTTTCACTGTTCATACTGAACAGTTAACTGTTCCTGAGCCAGCCACATAACACAGAATTATTATTATTATTACTGTTCATACTGAACTGTCCAGTTTGTTGTAAAAGATTTGTTGTGAAAAACGTTTTTTGCTTTAGAAATGGTGAAACCTTTTTAAAAGCTTGTCAGTGAAAAGGGTGCAACCTTGTGAAAAGGTTTTTGTAAGGTTTTGTCAATGGTCCTACTTGACATTTTCTGAGGTTTTTCTAACCTTTTCATGAGAGGTTTTGAAAACCCTAACATGTAAACATTGTGGAAACCTTTTCATATAAACATTACAAGAACCTTGTCATGTAAAGGTTATGTAAACAATGTCATGTAAGCATCATGGAAACCTTGCATGAGAAGGTTTTGACAAGGTTCAACTTACTTTCACTGTTCATACTGAACAGTAAACTGTTCCTGAGCCAGCCACATAACAGGGAATTATTATTATTACTGTTCATACTAAACTATCCAGTTTATTGTAAAAGGGTTGTTGTGAAAAACTTTTTTGCTTTTGAAATGGTGAAACCTTTTTAAAAGCTTGTCAGTGAAAAGGGTGCAACCTTGTGAAAAGGTTTTTTTAAGGTTTTGTCAATGGTCCTACTTGACATTTTCTGAGGTTTCTCTAACCTTTTCATGAGAGGCTATGAAATCCTTTTCATGTAGGGGTTATGAAAACCTTGTTATGTGAATGGTATGAAAACCTTAATATGTAAACATTATGGAAACCTTAACATGTGAACATTATGGAAACCTTCTTATGTAAACCTTACAAAAACCTTGTCATGTAAAGTTTATATATAAACCATGTAATGTAAGCATCATGAAAACCTTGTCATGTAAAGGTTACAAAAACCTTGTCATGCAAAGGTTCCAATAACCTTCTTGAGTAGAGGTTTCAATAACCTTCTCATTTAAATCTTATGGAGTAAAACCTTACAAAAACCTTTTTATTATCCTTTTCATACCTTTACGGCATAAACCTTTTGAATTACCTTGTGAAAACAATGTTGTGGATGGTGAAACCAAATGGTTTTCATCAGAACCTTATGAAAAGGTTTTGACAAGGTTTAACTTACTTTCACTGTTCATACTGAACAGTCCACTGTTCCTGAGCCAGCCATGTAACGTGTAATTATTATTATCACTGTTCATACTGAACTGTCCAGTTTGTTGTAGAAGGTTTGTTGTGAAAACCCTTTTTTTGCTTTTAAAATGTTGAAACCTTTTCAGAAGCTTGTCAGTGAAAAGGGTGCACCCTTGTGAAAAGGTTTTTGTAAGATTTTGTCAATGGTCCTACTTGACATTTTCTGAGGTTTTTCTAACCTTTTCATGAGAGTTTATGAAACCCTTTTCATGAAGAGGTTATGAAAACCTTTTCATGTAAAGGTTTCAATAACCTTCTTGAGTAAAGGTTTCAATAACTTTGTCATTCAAATCTTATGGAGTAAATAACCTTCACAAAACCTTTGGCAATGAATGGTAGAACCTTGGCAGTGACAATGAGTGCATTTGTCACTTTCATACATTTTGACATAACCTTGTGAAGGGTTGAATAAAGAAGGTGAAAGAAGGGGCGGATCCGGGGGTGATTTTACTTCGGGAGGGGGAATAGAATAAAATATTCACTTAATTGATCTATATTACAAAGTATGTTGCTTAAATTCTAGGTCATGATAGTTATTACAATGAACGTCATTTGAAAATAGTAATTACAGTATCATATTCACTGAACAAAAACATGAGATAAGGGAGATTTGAAATGAAAATATATAGGTATAAGTTTTAAGTCTACATTGTTGAATTCGACTTGAGTTCTAGTTTATGATATATTTTATACTGAAATGAAAATGAAAATGTCATTGAAAATGAGAGTAACTGCAATATGGTTTTGTATCTACATGAAATGGCGGAGTTTGGGCATATAATGGCGGGAGGAATATGAAAGATGTATAAGGAGGGTTGGGTATTGTCGAAGGTGATGGGGGGAATCGGGGTTCCCATGAAAAAAATTGAAAATCACTGTCAAAATTAGTATTTTATGGTCTTCCAATAAGCTATAAATGTTCAAATGTCCATAAGCCAAATGTCCAAATCAAAAATGTGATTTTATTTTTAAAAATTCATTGTTTTCAATCATTGAAAAATAGTATGTAAATTCATCAATCAAATGAACTTTTCCTTCAAACTTTGAACTTGGCTTCAACTTAATCTCAACCAAGGATCAAGAACGAATAATAATAGAAAATTTAATTAATTAAAATCATTCATGAATACCAGTGTAGGTACATATAAGATAATTTAGGGCTCGGATTTTTTGAAGGTGGGTATGAACGCATGTATCAGCTGTTGAAAGACTGGAGAAGTGAGCTTATAGGATTCGAAAGCTGAAGGTGAAATAGTCTAATGAAAAAATTGTGAAAACAAGTAAACTGTCATGTACTTTCAGTACTTCATTTCCGTTTTTATTCCTCAATGCGTTCTTAGCAACATCTAATATTTCTCTGTTATGAAGAAAGAGGTCCGGAGGACTTCCCCGGGGATTTTTTTCTAGAATGGGCCTTTTAAAACAGCATTTAGAATAGTTTAAAGCCTTTCTAAATCACAAAGGAGTGGAATCATTCCTCGCCAGTTTTTTCCTATTTATTCCTTCAAACCCCAACTACATTAATGGTTTGAAATGAGTTGAATATTTAATATTTTAGTCTATGTGTGCAGTGTGTGCTTATAGTTTTATTAGTTATTCTACAATAATGTTACTTTCTATTACAGTACAATAGATTTTAGCTTCGTAAGTGGAAATGTTTGATTAAGGAATATAAACATAACCTTCATTTCACATAATTACTAAAACTAAGAAAAGAAGACGTTTATAAGTTTTGAACTTTATTTGAGGTTCAAAATTTGACAACTCTTCCGACGTGCATTCTGTCTATTGTGAAATGAGTCCCGGTTTGTGAGGGGGGGGGGGAAATTTCCTATCATCCCCCGTGGATCCACGCCAGGGTGACATCAGATGGTTACCGTTACGAAAAGGCTTTGACAAGGTTTAACTTCCTTCACGGTTCATTGAACTCCTCCAGTGTACAGTTTGTAGTAGCATTGAATATATATATATATATCCTTCAGGATATATATTCAATGGTAGTAGGAATGTCATCCTTTCAACTACAAGCCCTAGCTGTTGACAAAGCAAGAAGATAGATAATACAGTCATTCTTCTAGTCCGATTCACGTCAAGAAGTCAGCATTGTTTATATGAGGAGCATTGATGCCAAGTTTCATTGAGAGAGAAAGAGAAAACTGCACCAAACGTGTTTGTTGGGACTGTGTGCGACAACAATGCACAGTGCGGCAACTAAGCACAGTGCGAACAGTATAGAGACATCAGCAACTGCCTTGTGCTGAACAAGGATAGCACACTCATCTAAGCAATGCTGACTTCTTGACGTGAATCGCACTATAGAAAACTTTGCCTGCTAGAAAAGTGTTCCGATTTCGAAACAATACACAAAACATTCTACCTGTTTTTTTCTGCCAAAGGACTTGTCTAGCCATAGCTTGTTCCTCCAGTTTCTTCATTATTTATTCTTGCCCTTTTCCCATACTCAACCTTCTTTTTTTCATCTTCATCGCTACTTTCTCATCCCTCTTCTCTGCCGCTTACTCTTTGTTCGTTTCCAGCAATTCTCCCATTTCTGTCTTCCTCCTCTCCCCACCACCCATCTCCTTCTTCCTCATTATTTATAATATTCTTCCCGATGTACAGTACAATGACTCTTTCCCTTGAATTTCAACTTTAATAATTTGATCATGTTGTTCTGAAATCAGTTCATATTGGTTTTATTTAAATCCACAATTAGACAAATAATAATCTGTAATATCTTCCATTAGGTTATAACTCGTAGTTCTTCTTCAATTGATCCGACTTGCATTTTTTTTACAATTTTTTTGGAAGCTAAGCTAAGATTTCCTATTCTATTAAGCCTATGCAATGCAGGCTATCACTAATAAATGACAAAAATATCTGAGCTTTACACGTATGCCACACTTGTTATTCTATTAGTTAAGATAGTTCTAAAATAAATATAATCGTTTTAGACAATCCAGTAATCATATTCAATAGGAAAACTTGATGATTTCGATAAGAAAACCGCTAAAAACGGAAAAAACCATCACCTCGAGTGGCGCGAAATTCAAAAACTGAGAATCAAGAAATCTGCTTCACCTTTTATTTGAGTTTTTACCTGGAACATTTGAATTTATCGTAATATTTTACTATTAATTTTTCATCATATATCTGCATAGCAATCGATTGGCATGAAAATTAAAATTTACCAAAACTCTATCTATACCATTTATCTTGTTACACAATGCATTTATTAGAAACTTTTTTGGGCCGAAATTGATTGTCTCGTCCTTAAGTATCTTACTTACGGATTTTTTTACAAACCCCCAAAATTTAACGTAGGTGAGAAAAGTTTTTTATTTTGCAAAAGATTGACAAAAAAGAATCTGGCATATAGGGGCCTAGTATTTGCTTAACTGATTTTATACAATACAAAATTTCAATGATTGATCTGTTTAGCTCATTATGTACAATATTGCAGTGTGAGCTACATGCTGCAATCCATTTAATGACAAATAGAAAATATAAATTTTCCCTAGTTAACAGGGAGATAACTATTGTTGCTTAGTGGGCATTTTTCAATTGACTTCGATTTGAATTCAATTGAAAATGTCAATTGTAAAGAGTAGTCATGTTTGCTTACATGATTATGAATATTAGAGAAAACATGACTGTGAATTTACTGTGAATAGTGAATTGTATCTTTCCTATAAAAGCATCACTTCAATTTGAGAAAGAATCTGTCAACGCCCTATAATTTCTTAAAGTCAAGAATTGGTATGATTTCGCGAATACAATTCACCATTATCATTCAAGCTCAGTAGGGCCTAGTAGTAGTAGTAGAATTAATGTTTTATTTTCAAATTCATTTCAACAACATAATACATAACATTCAAACATCACAAGCTTGGCCTTCGCCGTCAGCACGACTTGAGTTTTCATTTTTTAATCATTATTTTTCAAACATAAAAGAATTGAATATATATATTATAAGTTTGGACTAAACATTGCATAGAGAAAATTTGAAAGACAACATAAATACAACAATCTTCAGAATGATAGGCACTAATATAATGTATGACAACAAAGTGACGTGTTGATTTTCATTGGAGAGTGAATTTCTCTCTGTTTAAAAAAAATAATTTTGTGATGTTTTGAAATTTTAAACTTCTGAGAGTAAATTTCAAATGACTATATTACAACATCCTGTGAATAATGAAAATTATTTTCTTTAATAGTTGAAATTCTCAATTAACAACAAACGATAATGCCACGCTCTCATACAAAACTCCACCAGCCCATACCAATTTCTCCCGTTTACAAATTAAATAAATTCATTTATTACCCAGCCAATTTCGTCTATTCTCCCAAGATCGAATACCGAGCAACAAAATGTTCCACCCCTTCCCTCCATCCACGGTCTATCATTCAAATTCAACATTTGCTCTCTCACTTTCATTATTCACCTGATATCTAACAATGGAAATTCGCCACCAGATAACCGTCATCCTCCAAGTTCACACTCCTAAGCTCCTTATAAATTGTGTAGTATCTGGCTGAATTTGCTGCAATTTTAAATTCTTCCATGTTTTTCAACTTAAACTCAGCTTCCAAGTTTTATTGAATTCATGCTTCTAATCATCCAAATTTTCCAAGCTTAAAAAATAAACATTGTTCAGAAACATTTTCACAGAAGTCTGTGAAATCAGTATGTTGGTAGCTAAAAAGTGTAGTATTTATTTCGATTTTTTTGGGGGAGGGGGGCTTTGGAGGTTCGCTATCCATTCAATGGGGAATGAGTCATAGGTTTTTTTGGGGGGGGGGGGGATTGCGCAAACAGCCTTTGGGGGAGATGGGTACCCCTGTGTGTAAGCTTCGATTTATACAATTGTGGCCTATTATTTAAAACTTCAGAACTTCAATATAAAACTATATAGAACTCAAGCTCTATGGATAAACCTCATGCCTTAACTAAACTTTATGTCTACAAATAGCAATCTATTTTCAGTGTAATCAATTTTACAGGTGTGAAATTGGTGTATCAATTTTGAACAAGTCTGTGTGCTCAGACTTGGAATTGAATACTTGGAATTTTAACATATTTATGTTATTTGGACTTATTTTACGGTACTTTTTGTCGAGAAATTCAAATATGTTGTCGTAAATTCACTATTAGTGTTTTTTAACGATGTTAATATCTCGTTATCCGGTAAGCAATAGCTACCTACCGAGCAGGTAATTGGAGGGTTCTGGGTTCAGCAGAGCTAGAATAGGAATAATAGCGCCTTGTAAACAATACATGGACGTAAAGCCTAGAACAATGAAGTGCCAGACTGGCTATTTTATTTAGCTCTATGAATAGTCGTGTTCCATTCGTTCCAGTCATGTTCCCTTATCTTCAAAAGGGAGGGGTCTACTACTCTTCGCGCGCTTTTTTGGAATACTGCGTATCGCAGTGTGTCTTCTTCGTATTCCACATTTCCACTTTCAACATTTCAGCTCAGTTCACTCAGTTGGTCAGTGTCAGTGCATACGGATACAGTGTTTATACTTCAGTCATTTAATAGTTTCGAAGACACACGAATATTGAAACTTCTTAATGTAAGTACAAAACAATTTACTTTTTTAATGTTATAAAGTGAGATAACTTCCATTAATATCAGTCTATAGGATTTATAAGATGATTTATTGGTCTTATCACGGAATACCTATTAATTCTTGAGTAATGAACTTACAATCTACTAACTCATATAATATTATAGAGGACCTATTACAGATTTTATTCAAATTTCCAGTTCTTATTACGTAGAACTTATTAATTCATAACTAGTATATAAAAAATCACAAATATCACAAGAATCTGTTATAGATTTTTGGTGAAGCGTTTTTCGGTAAAGAATTACCATAAATGTACTGATCCACTCTCTCTTTTCAGGCTCTTACTGAAGAAGTTCACGTTGATCTATGTATTGTTTAGTTAAGTTTTGTTTTCTCAAGAATATTGACTGATTTAGTGCGGCTTTCTTTCACAGGTGAAGTAGTCTACTTAACAAATGTTGGAAAAAGGCTTCACTGCCAACCTCATGAGACAACTGTTCCTGGACTTGGATGAGGTTGGAGACGAGTATTCTCTCAGCGGGAGATCTGGGAGAGAGGGGATAGGCAAGAAGGCCTTGAGTGGAACAGCAGCATATCAGCTGATACTAGGTACGTTATTACCTTGCTTAATCATCACAATAGTATTATCATATCATGTAACAGTGAAACCCGAACTTCTCCATGCAAGTCATTTTTTAAATAAAATTCGATAATGCATTAGATTAATGATCAACAGTTCGTTAAGTAGGGATGAAACATATTACAGAAGAAAATGTAGGGAATGAATATTTATCCTTTTATTATTATTAACATCAATTTTTCTTAACTTAAAATGTAGTACTTATACTAATAATTAAAAAACTTACAAATCTAATGAGAGTCACTGTAAGCTGGAATCGAATTACATGTAGCTTGTACCAGAACAGAGGTTAGAGGCTCTCTATGGGCAGGTTCTATTTATTTTTAAAAAGAAATGCCAATTGTGAATTGTGAGGAAATAGAAAATGAATATAAAATACACATGCGCTATTAAACTGATTTTATAACTGCTTGCCCAAGATATGAAAGCAATCTTTGTCAGTCACGGTTTTCAAACAAGACAGTTGAAAGCACTTGGCTTTGCATGGGCAGCAGCCGTGTTATTTTTCATAATCTATTATATTAAAAAACTTTTGGTGCATTCCTTTCTACTGTACTTCCACCACTGCGAGATGTGATGTGGAATCTAGAGGAAACTTACACTGATACAAGTCTGTTGCAATTCATTCATTCGTATGGTTTTCTAGTAATGCTTACATAACAGTCTTTTATATATCAGACCTTTGTAAGCATCGTTTTTGCTGTGAGTTCGCAGAACGTACAGCACCAGGAAGAAGGATAGGGGTTCACCATTTGTACACCTAGTTGTTGTTTGGCTCCTTCAATGTACCTTTCAGTTTGTTTGTTTTTCTTGTATAGATTATGTACAGTTGCTATGGGAATTGAATCAACAAATCTAAGTAAAGAAAATTTTCAAAGACCAAATTAGTTATGATACTGTATTACCAAACGATATACAGTACTGGGCAAGCAAGCGGCGCTTTGCGCTGCACGGGGTAAACTCGTTATCACATAAATTATCTATTCCTATCATTGAAACTTACAATCCAACAAAAATTGAGCTCCAAAAAATTACTTCACCTCATTATGTTCTATTAACAACAATTATTACGCAATAATACACAAATTGAATATAGACAGAACATTTTTTGCAATTTTTCATAGTACCGGTAGCCTACTGGGGATTTCAAAATTTTGAAGACTTATTACGATATCAGTAATATTTTTAGTCCATTACGATATCAAATAGATTTGTATTTCTTCTATTCAATCCTGCCATCTGTTCAATTTCAGATGTCTGTCAGCGGAAACTCAAAGGAATGGCAAGTAAGCCTCTCATTAGAGGAGCAGTTAGTGACTGGCTAATGCAGGGGAAGTTTAGATGAGCGCGGAGGTAAGAAATTTCCCAAAATGGTTTATTATTATTTGATTTGAAAATTATGATGGGAATTGGACATTAATTAGTAACTAGGACACATCAGGTCGCATAAAACTGCGACTATTGAAATACATGAAATAGTTTCCAATCCTCCTCCTCCACCACCTCCTTTATCTACTTTTTTCAATCTTCTTCTCCATCTTCTTCTTGTTCTTTTTCTCCTTCTTGTTGTCGTAATTCTTCTTTCCTTCTTCTCCTTCTTCACTTTCTCCTATTTCATCTCCTTTTTCTCCTTCTTCACCTTCACCTCCTTCTTTTCAATATTTTTCTCATTCTTCTACTTCTTCTTCTTCTTCTCCTTTTCCTTTTCCATGTTCTTCTTCTTGTCCTTTTTTCCCTTATTCTTCTTCTCGTTCTTCTTCTTCTTCCTCTTCTTCTTTTCCATCCTCTCCTCCTTCTTCTTCTTCTCCTTTTTCTTCTCCTCCACTTCCTTATTCTCCCAATTGTTTCCTCTCATTCTTCTTACCCTCTTCCTCCATTTTCTCCTCCATTTTCTTTCTTTCATTTTCTCTCTTTCTTCTTCTTCTCCTTTTCTTCTCCATTTTATCCTCCTTCTTCTTCTCCTTTTTCTTCTTCTCCTGATTTTTCTTCTTTTTCTTCTTCGCCTTTTTCTTTTCTCCTCATTTTTTCTCTCCTTTGTCTTCTCATTTTTCCTTCTTCTTTTCCTTCTCATTGTTTTCGTTCTTTTTCTTCTCCTTATTCTTCTTCTCCATCTTCTCCTCCTTCTTCTTCTCCTTTCCTTCTTCTTCTCCTTTTCCTCTTTTCTTCTTCGCATCTCCTCATTTTTCTTCTCCTTTTTCCTTTCTACGGTATCTCGTTCTTCTTCTCCTTCTTCTTCTCGATCTTCTTCTTCTCATCGTCTTTCTACTTCTCCATCTTCTTCTACTTCTTCTCCTACTCTTTCTTCTCCTTCACCTTTTTCTTCTTTTCCTTCATCTTCTTATCCTTTTTCTTCTCTTCCTTTTCTTCTTCTCCTTCTCATTCTCCATATCCTTGTTCTACTTCTTCTCCTCCTTCTTCTCCTTCTCCATCTTCTTCTTCTCCTCCTTCTTCATCTCCTTCTTTACCATTTTCTTCTCCTTCTTCTCCTTCTTTTCATCATCTTCTCTCCTCCTCCTCACCTCCTCTTTCTCCTCAACTCCTCTTTCTTCTTCTTCTTCTTCTTCTTCTTCTCCCTCTTTTCCATCTACTTCTCATTCTTCTTTTTGTTCTTAATCTTCTCATTCTTCTCCTTCTCGTTCTCGCTCGCTATCTTTCTCTTTTCTCTCTGCTCAAATGCCCTTACCGGTGCAATGAACAATGAAAAATAAATTTCTGCTTCAAAACAGCTGATCATTAAATCATAAGTTGAAATTAAAAATTTTCGTCTCACCTACTCCTATGTTTATAACATCAATTAATTATAACATTAGTTGAAGCAATGGAAAAAATTGAAACTTTGATCGCTCATTTCTCATCTCCACGATGACCTTTTTCAAAATGTAAGACCTTATCAAACATCTACGGAATGAGATCTTTGAAATGAGATGTGAACGAACAAATTCGGTTGAGAAACCACGGAGGAGTTCTGATTACAAGAAACATGTTCGCCTATTAATAATATAGATCTGTAATCTTACCTACTCAGGAATGATTCTAAAATTCCAAACCTGAACTCAGTATAAGTGAGTATAAATATTTTTAAAATAAAATTTGTTACAAACTGGAATATTTCAACTTCCTGTTTAGTAGCGTAGACTATCATGTAGCACTAGAAATTCACATTGAATTGAAAACTCTCACTTTGAACTTTTCTCATAACTTTCCAATTCAAATTACTGTATTTAAAATCAGTTTCAGTTTCTACACCATATTTGGAAAACTCAGAGATCCAAAGTCTCTGTGGTGTTTATTAAAAGTGGTGCACCCAAAGTGGTATCTCCAAAATGGGGTTTTAAATATTTTTTATTAGTATTGTACAGTTCCAATTACTAGGTATGACTATTGCTGCACAGTTCTTATTTTAATTGTCATGAGCCCATTAACATATTGGTGTGACATTTTCAAGTTTACTTATTCAAAATTGTGAATAACGAAGTATGTTGTGATATGAGAGCCTACTGTATTACAAAGATTTCGATGATTTCTCAATTATGTCAATTAACTAATCAATAAATTTTCCCATCAATAATCGATTAGAAATGAATATGGAAAATCAATAATGGAAAAAATTCATTCAACTCATCAGAGATTCATGTGTGTTTTACAGAGAGCAGAAAACCAAAAATATGAGTGTGGACCGTCTACCTGATGCCTGATCTACCTGATTGTTCTCATTCAATCTAGTTTTTTAATTATTCGTTTGGTTTTAATCTTAGTTTTCTAGTTGAATTATTGTTTTTCATTTCCGAGTTATCTAAATTTTGTAAAATGTACTTATATCAATAATAAGTAATATTTATTCACTGTAGTGTATGTAATAAAGTTTTCTCCTGCATTGTCATTTAATTATTAAATAATGATAATTATAATAAGATACAATAATTGACTTAGATATTTAGTATTTTTTGTCTATCTGTGTAAAATTAATTGCTCAGACAAAACTGAATTGAATAAATAAATTTTTCAACTGAAGTGCATTTTCAACTTATTGAAAATTAATTTGCTTGTTAGCCTAGTAGTAGAACCTTTAATGATCATGCTTTCACAGCCTTCATTTCTCAATGTTATGGCAACCTTTCCATGACATTGCTGAATCTACTTTCTTATATAATGGTTGTGGAAAACCTTTACACAGAAAGGGTATCGTAACCTTCACATGACAAGGTTTTCATAATCTTTACATGGCAAGGATATTGAAACCTTTACTCAAAAAGGTTATGGAAACCGTTTCCTGACAATGTTTTCATAACCATTACCTGACAAGGTTCCCATTACCTTTACATGACAAGGTTTTCATAAGGCTTACATGACATGGTTTTCATAACCTTTACATGACAAGGTTTTCATCACCTTCATATGAAAAGTTTAATGTAAACCATTACATGACAAGGTTTCCATTACCTTTACATGACAAGGTTTTCATTACATTTACATGGCAAGGTTTTCATAATGCTTTACATTATATGGTTTTCATAATCTTTACTTGACAAGGTTTTTATAATGCTTACATGACATGGTTTTCATAACCTTTACATGACAAGGTTAAGGTTTTCATAATATTTACATGACAAGGTTTACAAACCCTTTACATGACAAGGTTTTCATAAACTTCACATGACAAGGTTAAGGTTTTCATAATGTTTACACGACAAGGTTTTCAAACCCTTTATATGACAAGGGTTTCATAATGTTTATGACAAGGTTTACAAACCCTTTACATGACAAGGTTTTCATAACCTTTACATGAAAAGGTTTTCAAAACCTTCATGAGAAGGTTAGAAAAACCTCAGATTTTGTCAAGTAGGACCATTTTCAAAACCTTACAAAAACATTTTCACAAGGTTGCACCCTTTTCACTGACAAGCTTTTGAAAAGGTTTTACCATTTTCAGCGAAAAGGTTTTGTAAGGTTTTGTAAAGCTTAAATTGCTATCTGGGATAGTATTATTTGCCAATCGAACTGAATCCAGACCTCATCACTCGTGTGTGAGTCCTCTGCATGTGGGTAATCCATTGAATTCGCTATCAACAGGATGCTATTCAGCACGAGAAACTGGGTCACACCCGTCTACAGAGCTCATCGTCATATCTGATTAGAATTCCTATCAACTTGGAGTACTTCACCACTGCCATTCCTTAAAGGGGCGTATAACCTCAGTAGAGCTTGATTCATCAATAAGATGTTAAGTTTTCTCTTTTAACTATTTTCTGTTTTCCTCAAGGATCATAGAAGTTTTATGAATTAGTGGATGAGAATCTTTATTTTTTGTACAGTTCTTAGAGGTCGGGAGGGACTATCGGCCAGTTGCACAATCCAACTGAATTCATCCACCGTAGAATGACGTCATTTTATTTTCGGAATGGGAACCTTTAATACAGCAGAGCTTAGTTGATAGGAACCTGGTTGAACAAATCCATGGGGCCTGTTTCATGAAACTTAGAAATCAAGAGACACAGGTAGAATGGCAAACTCACACCCAACGTCCAAAATTAGGTTATGTCTAACACGTATATAATTTACACTCGAAAACGTTTGGAACAAGATGATTATCGATTTTAAATAATAGAAGTTTGATAGCAAAGCCAAATTAACAATAAACAATTTGAGAGTATTAACAAATATTGAATTGAATTGAAAGCTCTTTCTGAGTTACTACAGCTGATCTACCTGTTGGGTGTGAGATCACCATGTTTTATAGCAGTTTAAAATTCGCCCCTAATTTCCAAACACTCTTTATAACTGCGGGAGCTATGAAACAACTGTCATGTCCAGATAAAGAACGTCATCCACCCACATAGTAAATGCTACCGAGAAATATGAAAATATTTTGTTGATAAAAATGAACCACAGATATGAGTATGAAATTCACAGTGATTATTTGCTCGTCATTTCCTTCTAGCAAACAAATATAGAAACAATAATTGTGACTTCAATAACTTAACAACCTATTCAACAGAAGCAGTTAGACTCTGTTTATGATTTCTTGGAAAGCGGATTCGGAAATAGTCTCACTGAATCGGACAGTATTCGAGTGATTCCCGGAATCACTTGATATGAATGTCTGTTTGAGGATCGAATTTCGCAGAAATGTTAATACTGTCATCATACACAAAAATAAAACATTGAATAAAAAATGCTGTCAATCAGAATAAGACAAATGTCAGTTTTTTACTTTATGTACACTTCAGAATGCAATATTATAAAACATTTATAGATGTTGGTGTAGTACGGATGACGTTTTTGTCTTACGATCCAACCATATTAATCACATCACATAATGTGAGGAGAGGTGACATAGATTCACATATAGGTCAGCTCACTCAAATTCCAGCACATTATCATTTTATGACTTATGAATATTAATCTAAAGCTGAAATCTAATAAATTCAATATGATATTACATGAACTGGACCCTTACTGATAGCAGTTTTAGTATACTTCATCCATTACAGAACTACATAAGCATGAAATTCATATGACTACGTTTATTTCTGGACTACAAATCTTTAGCATAACCTTATTTTGAATTACATTACTCTTCAAAATACGGGAGAGAAATAGTGAGGGCTGAGCATGTTGTTTCCCCCAAATCATAATAATGATTTTTGTGTCTCTATCTATTATTGAATACAGATTTATTATGATCTATTATTGAATATTATTAATACTTCACTTGGATTTATTCTGGAAATAAGCTGGAATATTATAGAAGGAATGTACTATGAGAGAAAGCAATATAATATCACTATAGTGATCATTTTGCTATGTGAAATAGACCTTCAACCTAATGGAATTGGATTATTCACGGCGCGAGGTGGAACAACCTTCAGGTCTACCCACCAAACGAAGCCGTACGCTAGATAGATAGATAGATCTCTAAAAAATATATTACTCTTGTCTTATGAGTCTCACAATTCAAGTTCATAAGCCATCAGAACTGAAAACATTGTATAAATAGTGAATACTTAATACAGTGAAATCACAGACTGACTACTTTAAATTGCCTGAGATCAAGTATAAATTAACAAAAGCAACCAAAATACAGTTATTGAAACAAGCGACTGGTGTCATCTCCCTTGGCAATGAAGCTGCTTAAGCAGAGTTGACATTCTTTTCCAATCATGCGATGACATGTATTTTAGCATATTATTGTGATTTGAGAATTTAATTTTGAACGAATGTATGCTGCTTTATTGAGAGTAAATAACGTATTTATAGTTTTTATAACACATATGAGACGAAACCTCTTTGAAGAAAGCTCGTCACAAATTTATCAACACATATTTTTACAATAATTTTTTCAATAATATTAATTACATGATATCAGACGAATCTATCATTAAGAGCTTCATTAATGCAAATCGATCACTTATGTTTCACATTATTACAGCCTATATATATATCTTTGATGTTGTGATATTTACAGCTTATTAAGTTTCCCGACATTGCATATTTTCACCAACTTTATCAACCATGGATAACCTCAAAATCCACTCTCCATCACACTATTTTGAACCCATAACCCAACAACTCTGTCCTCTCAACTCTTACTTCGTCCTCCAACTCATTTCTCCAATTACTCAGAAAGCGTACACCGTACAACATGATAGCATCTATTCGCTTTTCAGCTGTTAGCTTACTATACTGTGCAGGGGTAGTCGGAGAATGACAACCATGTGTAACTGGAAACCGCAGTCAAGCGAGGCTTCACTACAGTTCAGAGTCAGTTATATCCTCTGACTCTGGCAAATCTTTCGACTCTAAGTCAGCTTTTGACTCATTGAATTCAAGTAAAACTATTTTTTATTATATTGTTCTGTGAAGCAGTAATAAAGTCGAATTCAAGTATAATTTTGTAGTAAAACTCTCTTAACTCATTGGTAATCATCTAGATTCTAGACTTTCTTGAATCGTTATAAATTCTTTGGACTCTTCCAACACCTTGTAGGTTAACTGGAAATTTCTTCTATCACGAAGATTCTTTGTCAACTTTCTTGATTCTATCACTGATTCCTTGGAATACATCTCTTGAGATCTCATCAATCTAGACTCTGTCGATTCGCCCAATTCTTAGTCGATTCTCTCGAGCCTATAATTCTTAGTTGATAAAACTCTTTTCACTCTCCAACTGTTCCCTTACCTTCTAGTGAAATATCCTGAGTTTGTTAAAAATCTCGACTCTCTAGGCTCTATGTCATGAGATTAGAGTCTAGACTCAGAGTCAGTCTTGCTTTTGAGTCAGACCTCGAGTCGAGTCTTCTAACAACTGTTGAATGCCTGCCTCTGCATACGGTCAGTTCCAAATCCCAAAGGACGGTCGACCTACTGCACAGAGCACAGAGAGGTCGATGCAGTACAAACACCCACAACCGTGGAAAGGTGGGGGGGCGCAAAAGGGAAGGGGGAGTAGGTATAGACACACATAGGTATATACTTCTCCAATATACTGTTGGTGGAGGCAAAAGATAGGAGGTAGGAGTGGTATCTACTCTAGAGAGCATATTAAAGAGGAGGGGGGTTCTGTGCGGTTGAAATGTCATCTACCGGCAAGACTGAGATACTAACCTCACAGAGAAGAGCATCAAAGGTTTGATCAATTGTCATAGAACAAAAGTGGAAGCATTGATTGTGAGTGGATTGAAATAAAGATTGTGTAGGTGAGGGAGGAGAGATAAAAAGTAGGAAAAAAGACAGAATAATGAGAAAGATGTTTGAGAGGAAGGAAGAGCAAGATAGGCAGAGATGGAGGTTGGATAAGATCGCAAAGATGGGGAAAAAGGAATATGTGGGAAAATGGAGATAAGAAAGGAGATTGGAAAAGAAGAGAATAAGTAAAATTCACGGTTTGAGAGAAAGAAAGAAAGAAAGTTCGAAAGAGTTTAGGAATAGACAAATTGGAAAGTTTGGAATGAAGACAGATAAAAAAAGAAAAAAAATTGATGGCGTAAAAATAGAAAGAGTGAGGAAAAGATAGTTCGATAGTGAGGAAAACAAACAGCGGAAGATAACATTTTGAGAGCGAGAGAAAGAGAGTGAGTGTGTGTGTGGGAATGAGAGAGCGAAATTGAAAGAGGAGTAGGTAGGATTCACGTATTTTGTTGACAATCGAGGTGACAGGTCCGCTGCAAAATAAACAATTTCCAGTCAAGCCAACTGGACGTTCCGTATCCTACGGAAAGCTTCATTATTGCGAATCGATCGCTTATGGCTCACATTATTCACGGCTGAATGTGCATTTACTATCCTATTACATTGAGCGAATCGGAATTGATTGTTAAGTTATGAAATAAACTTTATTATTATGTTTAGGATATGAATTGAGGATTAAACCATGGTTTATTGGTTTATTTAATTGTGGATTAAACCAAAATTGGAATATTAGTTTCCAAATATACAACTGTACTAACAGTGAATAGCAGAATTAGACACAGTTCATTGGAAAAATTAAAATTAAAAGTAATAATATCAACTGGAGAGTCACAAAACAAATAATATCAAAAGGAGATAACGACAATAAATCTGAGAAGGAAATATTGAGCGAAATATATGATGATATTCAATAATAAGTACAGTCTACATGGAAAATAATAAGCTAAATTTAAGAATAACTTTAGTCAGATAATAAGTTCAGTCAGAGATATCTAATACAAAACTCATCTCTCAAAATTGAAAATACTGAACAATCTCTCAAGAATAAACTTCAACATAAATCAACCATCACAATATCTTGGTCTTTCAGATTTTATTCTCTATCATCTCCATTATTGTCTTCTTCATTCTTCTCAGTGCGATCTCTCTCCCCCTCCCCCAAACATTCCCGTAGCAGAGTAATTGCTTTCCACTTGAATCGAATGAGAGCGAATTTCCCGTCGTTGAGAATATGACTCCAGAGCTATGACAGACAAATCAAATTACCTTTCGACATCGTCGTCTGCTCGGCACTCAGACAGCAGGCAGTCAAGAGTTGAGACGAGTTTCAAATTAAAATTTTCGGCAATAGATTCTCTCAACTCGTCTACATTGCTTCGTCCTTGCGCGCACTACGATACAGTGGAAGAAGTGTGAAAGCTGAGAGGGCGGGGAGAAAAATGGAAAATTGAGAGAGAATTAAGAATGAAAAGAGACCAGAGGAAAATAATAAGAACAGGAAGAGGAGGATTGAGGGAGAGAGAAAGAGAGAGTGATGGAAAGAAGAAAAAAAAGAAGTAGAAGAAGAAAAAGAAGAAGAAAAGAAGAAGAAAAGAAGAAGAAAAGAAAAGAAAAAGAAGAAAAAGAAGAAGAAAAAGAAAAAGAAAAGAAAAGAAAAAGAAAAAGAAAAAGAAAAGAAAGAAGAAAAGAAAAGAAAAGAAAAAGAAAAGAAAAAGAAAGAAGAAGAAGAAGAAAAAGAAAAGAAAAGAGGAAGAGAAGTAGAAGAAGAAGAAGAAGAAGAAGAAGAAGAAGAAGAAGAAGAAGAAGAAGAAGAAGACGAAAAAGAAAAGAGAAAGAAGAAAAGAAGAAGAAAAGAAGAAAAAGAAAAGAAAAAAAAAAGAAAAACGAAGAAGAAAAGAAGAAGAAGAAAAGAAAAAGAGAAGTAGAAGAAGGAGAAGAAGAAGAAGAAGAAGAAGAAGAAGAAGAAGAATGATACAGACAGAGAAAGCAAGAGAGATAAAGAGAAAGATTGAGGGATTGAGGGGAGAAGAGCGAGAAGGATCTTGGAAAAGGTGTGAGTCATAGCAAGTAGAGCAGCAATACAAGACAGTGATAGGACAAGCAGAATAATTCTGCGGGCGAAAAAAGGAAATTTTTCATGTTGAGAAAGAAGAATTGAAGAGTACCTGAAAGAGTAGAAGGACCGATAAAATGATAATGGTAGAAGAAAGAAGATAGAAAGATCAGATAAAGAGAGAAATGTGAATAAGATGTATTAAAAAGAGAGAATGTAAGCTGAGAGTTGGGGATGATGGAGAACCAGAGTTAGATAATGGAAGAGTATGCAAATGGTGTAAACGAAATACAGGTGAAAGATTGAGACTAGGAAGTAATTGAAACAACATCAGGACTTAAAATAGGTCAATTACAATCGAAGAAGATTAAAATAAATAAGGAACCAGAAAATGTTAAAGATTAATCAAGAAAATTTTTAAAAGAAAGTCAAGAAGTATTGATAAAGAAAAAAGTAGAAAATGGGAAGAATTGAATTGAATTGCTGCCTTTATTTTTCCTTGGAGGGCGAAGTTGAGGCAGCCGGCTCCCTCTTACACTCAACCCTCAAGTATGAATAAAGGGAGAAGTATGAATAAAAGGAAGTGAAGACTCAAACAAGAGAGGTTAGAGAAGAAACATAGAAACTGGAATAGAAACTTCATTTAGGAGAGAGAGCTAAGATGAAACTAAAGAGAGATCAGACACAGACATCTCACATCGGGCTAGCAGAATCTGGTAATCTGTTCATTTCTGAGACCAAGTCGCTCGTCTCCTTCCTTTGAAATAATAGCTTAACTCGATTACGCCGTTGATTTCTCGAGAGATAGTCTCACACAGTTGTAATTTATACGTATGCAAATTTAGGCGGAGGAAAGTCACCAACGCTTATATACGTAAAAGGCGAGCAATCTCCTTTCAAGAGCAAACTGCAATCTCCATCTCAAACTTCAGTCCTTCTTCATTGGCTGACAGTTGATTGAAATTAAAACATGCTCAGCTGATTCCATCTCAACGACAATCTTCGAAATTGAATCACACCCTATTTTTCACTCAAGTAACTTTCAACACTGTTCTCAAAGAGCCCTGTGCACTGGAGAATAGATTGGAGCGAAGTGCTAGAATCAACTGGTTTCGTGAGAGATTAGTTAGAAAAGTGCGTTTGACACATGTCTTCCAAATTATATTCTATCATTTCGATTCCTAGATTGGAATTATCTCATTATAAGCCAATATTGAAACGAAGACCAGGAAATATGTCAAAGGTAATTTTCAATATTTAACGTATTCAATAGGTCTGCGATTATTAGATTGAACAATCAAAGAATTATAGTCATGAAAATCAAGAAAACCCTGGGGTTTTCTGTTTTATTTACCAATTTATCATAATTTTGAGATATAATAGATACTCAAAAACAACTTCCTGAATGTCAGACAAATCTTCAAATCAATTTCTATGAAGCTCCTTAAATTTTTATGCTCCATAATTATGTTGAAGCTTTTAATTTTGATGATTAGCCTTTTGACTTTTAACCTTGAGTATGACCTATCATCAAGAATATGAGTTTCAAAAGTTGTTTTCTAACAATGTGGCTCTCGAAATACAAGTAAAACAACTACATCTACTGATGGTAAAGAAGTGCATATTCTCTCAGTGATGATAGAAAACTATTCTGGTAGATATCAGGATAAATATTGATCAGGCCAGTTGGTATAGAGCTCATTTACACCTAACAGGATCTACATCGACTATAACTACGAGGAGATCTTCCACGACTATTACTAGAAGCTAATTTCACGTTCTATCATGATATTTTAATAGGAAGAGTCTAGCTATCGACCAGAAGATGATTCTAGAACAATGTCCGCAAAGAATTTCCGACAAGCAATATCAATTCGGCATCATAATCTTCACCGACAGAGGAGCTTCCCGGCACTTCCGCATTTTCCCTCTATATCGGGAATTTCCCTGGGGAGATGAGATGAGCGCGCAGGCTACCTGTTGAAAAGTCTTCCCCCTTCATCAACTTTTCCCCCCTCCTCTGATAGAACTTCCCCCCTCCACCTCCACTCCACAAATAGTCAACCGTGCGACACCATGCAGTCTATCTTCTTTTATTGTGGAATTAGGAGGGAGGTGCTAGAATGGAAATCCCAGGGAAAAGCGGGATGTAATAAGAATTTCTGCTTAAGAACAGAGCTGAGTGGATAGAGAAATTGCCTGTCAAAACCTAGAGGTTTGGTGAAGTTTGAATTAGGGATATAATGTGAACCGAAAAACAAATTTTTTGAGTTCCTATAAAGAGTTAAAAAAAAAACTCATCCAACTTAAACAACTTATAAGTTGAATTTAGAATCTAATGTGAGCCAAAGTTTGATTAACATAAAGACAGTAAGACAGAATGAACTTATATAGCTCTTAATTTTGGTCATGATGGGAAATTTTCAGTTTCACCAAGTAAAAAGATTTAGGTTGCCATGCAAAAATTAAGGATGATGTAATTTGAATTATCATCATTTTATTACGGTAGGTTAAATCCCCCAGGAAATTTTGTAATTTTTACCCCCATGAAACACATTTTAATGCTTCCTGTAATGTAAATTTTCTTTGGTTTTAGCTGAAACACCATGTTAATGTTTTACGTTTCAGTTTTGTTAATGTTTTTGTCTTTATAAACATAAGCCCGCGGGCCGTAGGTTGGGCAGGCCTGGATTAGATTATTGTATAACTTTCAGCCGAAAATAAACACAAGTTTTATTTGAATTTTTCATCATGCAGCAACGAAATCTATTCAAGTAATGATGTGTGAAATGGCAAATGAAGAATTATCGAGGGTGTAATTTAAATCTCTGTCATATGAATCAAGTTCAAAAGAGAAGAAATACTGATTAGAGGCTACTAAAAGAGAGGAAGAAACCCAACGAACCGAAATAAAGAGCCGAAGGGAACCAAGATCGACCACGGCTGATGAAAGACCTCCAAAACTGAAAAAGACTAATTAAGAGGAAGGCTTACAAGATGATCAAAGACCGAGCTACTTGCGAAAAGGTCAGAATAAAGGCTGCGTTTGCAAAGCCACATTACTGCTACTTTTTCACAAAGGTTGCTTCTAGCCAGGGAGAAACATTATCGTGTAGGTAGCCGCAGTTCATTATTGCGCAAAGAAGTTTTGTGTGAAATTAAGTTCCACCTTCTATTCTCATTGGATACAAAATAATGTTTCATAAAATGGGTAGCGCAGAGACTTCTATCAACTAGACAACAAAGAGGTTAGAAGTTTAAAGTAAGGAAGGTAAAAAATATCCTTTATCAGACAGAATTTGTCTTTCTCCATTTGTGAGGACGTCAAATCTGATGTGAAGTTTTGGAACTTTGAACAATTTCTTCCCAAAACTATTCACTTATTTATTTTTAATTAATTTGTACATAGTTAATATAAAGTATACAAATGAATCACATATTCAAGTTGAATCACAAAAAAATAGCTCCAAATGGAAAATGATTTTGTAGCTATTAAAATCCAATTGAGTCTATAAACGCCATCCTGATAGTCTATAACCAGAGATTACTGAATATTTATTAAGAATTTATCCTGCACAAGTTGAGAAATTTATCACACCTAGTAATTGAAGATTATAAATCACACACAAAATAATTTTAATATGAAGAATATTGAAGAATATTCAATTTATATGAAGAATATTGTCGATTTATTGCTGATGTCAGATTTTGTAACAGTAACTCTGTAAGCTTACAACAGACTACTAGCGATTCCCATTTCACATTACAGATAAAGAAAGCTCAATCAAAGTCTGCTACATGAGGATGTAGTAATTCAATTAGAGCTTCAATTTTATGATCTGGGGTCTTGTTTGGACATGGCTCACAATAAATAAAACGGAAGTACTGGCAGTAAGTTTATCTCATGCTTCATTACTTGCAGCCTTTCTGCTAACAGCATTAAATGCGCTGGATTTAAGACTTTGAGTCCACATTTTATTTGTTGTTTTAAAACCTTTAAATTCGTCTGGTCCGCTAGCTAGCAGCACATAAAGCAAATGTTCCATGTATACTTTCGGCTTGGTGGAGCGCGAATTAGATTGCCTTCTTGGATTGGATTATAAATCTTGTCTTCTTTTCATTTCTGTCTTGTTCCTATCCACCTCCTTCCTTACCTTTTCTTCACATCTCAGACGGTTTTTCGCCCTACACAAACGTTGAAATCCCTCTACTTTTCTCTCTCTTATTTCTGCACTGCACGAAGAGATCTAGTATGTAATCTAATATTCAAGCGAAAAACGCTGCGCGTTATTGAGATGAGAATAAACAATCATTCAGATCGACAAGAAATAAAATCAATTTGAAAGCTTGGAATACATTATTTTGTTACCTCTATCAAATTAATATCCTATTCTCATAATAATTATAATAATTCACGAGAAGGATGAATATTATTCATGTTATTAATTATTATTTTCGAATTATAACAATACTCACTTAAATCTTCTGAATTGTTTACACTATTTGAGTCGTCTCACTTCAGCACATGTCTTAGCTTCCAAATTACAACTCCTTACTTATATTCTCATTATTATAAAATGTTTTTCTACATTTAATTGGGAAAAACTCATTTTTACCCTTATTGTAATGCAGTCAGGCATAATTCAAGCATAATAAGATTCTTGAAAACCTCTGAAGAAACTTTGTGGAAAATATACATGTTGAATATATGAAATAATGAATGTTGTGTGTTGTTTCTTCGTACGTTGTGATATACATTCGCAATGCATGAATGAATATTAATTTTACTTTACTATCTACTCTAATTAATTTTAAAAGTATTGAATGAGACGAATACATGTTTTTTTATAGAGTCAACACAACACTGTAAGAGAATTCAAGTCAAGCATGAAATGAAATCATTGATAACTGTAATGAATAGGTCAGATATTTCATAATACAGTTGCTCCAATAATAAACTTCGCCTTTCACAAACTATGATCAGTATGGTTTGCTTCATCATGCAAGTTCTCATCAACACTCAACAGTCATCGTCAAATCAGGCGGTGAGCATTAGAGCCTCTCTTCAAGAGGATGAATGACTTTTTAAGAGTGATTTTATAGAAATGATTATACAGTGTAGTTATCTAGACTGTATGATTCCATAAACTAATGTATGCAACAAAAAGTTGAAAGAGACGTTGCCTCTACAACAACCTGTCTAAAACTTCTACTCGAACATTAGAGAAAAGTCGTCTTTATAATAAAATCAGTTTGTATTTGAAAAACTTCCACACAAACATGAAAGAGACGTCGTCGCCTGTACAAGGAAATCATTTTGTATCTCAAAAACGTCTATAAGAGAGACGTCGACTGCGCAACATAATCAACTGCATGATTTGGAAATTTTCAAAAGAGGAAAATATGAGAAGCCGAAGATCAAAAGCAGAGTGGATCACGTCGAAGAAAGGCAGAGTTTGAAGAGTTGAGAACTGACAGGCGGCTTACTAGCCTTAGTCCAGTCGATATAATGAAAAAAAGTGGGTCTGCTGGAAAATATTCCGAAGTCTATGAAATTTTAACATGGTGTTTGGGGGTACTCTGGGATTTATATCCTGAGTTTTCCCCCTCCAGTACCCTGTGCTAACTTCGGGAGGGGCCAAAAACTTCAAAATTTTCGGTATTTTCTATGTTTTTCGGTTATATCTTGTAACTTAAGCATATTTTGTGTACCATTGTGCATTACAAAGTTGTAGAGCATAAAATTTGCTAAATTTTGGTTGGTGAAACAATTTTGTAGACTCAATATTAACTGGAATACAGCCCACCAAAGTTTGAATTTTTTCACCCGTTTTTTAGATAGTAAGTGAAGTCGATTTAATACGTCTGATTAATAATTGAAATATCTTAAAAACGGCTCCACATATCGATGTGCGGTTTTCGCCATTAATTTTCTCTTGAAATTCTGTATCGAAATCATGTATAACATGACCACCTTCCCATTTAATAAAATGAAGTTAGAATCAATATGGCGGATTCAAGATGGCGGACCAGACTTTTGAAGTCACAGTAAAGTAGTATTTTCAATTTTAGTACGATCTCCAATGTCACCTACCGTCAAATTACCTTTGTTTCATTAATATTAAGCCGTTTCCATCATTTTCACCAACCCTGTATGCTCAATATCCGAATCTTATTCTCAAAAGATGAAGAATTACTAACCAAGAATTAAAAAGGGGGGGAGGTTCGTTGATAGATATTCCAAGATATTGTTATTGATGAATTATTAAAATAACTACATAACAAATATGATGGTAATAAAAATAGTTACAGGGCCGAAAACTTCAGTTTTAATAATTTGTTTACATTTTAATAAAAATTCAAACTTTGGTGGGCTGTATTCCAGTTAATATTGAGTCTACAAAATTGTTTTCACCAAAAAATTTAGCAAATTTTATGCTCTACAACTTTGCAATGCACAATGGTACACAAAATATGCTTAATTTACAAGATATACACGAAAACATAGAAAATACCGAAAATTTTGAAGTTTTTGGCCCCTCCCGAAGTTAGCACAGGGTACTGGAGGGGGAAAACTCAGGATATACATCCCAGAGTACCCCCAGACACCATGTAAAAATTTCATAGACTTCGGAATATTTTCCAGGTAAAAAGTGTATATCTACTGGATTACCTGGCCTTTTCAGATGTTGCCTTTGAAAAGAAGTTGCGTGTCGGGGAAAAGTCCGAGCAGCCAATGGCAGAAAGTGGCCGGATAATTTCTGATCATCAGATATTGGCTTTGCTTTTCTCATGGTGGGCGGATGTTACATGGTTGATGGAGGCTGATAGACGGTGGAGGAGGGGGAGGAGGAGGAGAAGGATGAGGAGGAGGAGTAGGAGGAGGGGAAGGAGGGGGAGGCTCAGGAGGAGGAGAATGGTGAAAGGAGGGTAGGAGAAGTGTGGAGAGGATAAAGAAGAAAGAAATTGGAGGAGATGGAAGAAGGAGGGCAGGAGAACAATGGATAAAGGAATAAATGGAAGGGGATAAGTGGGTGGGGGAGGAGGAGGAGGAGGAGGAAGGGTGGAAGGAGGGTAGGAGAGGAGTGGAAAGGATGAAGAAGAAAGAAATTGAAGGAGATGGAGTACGGAGGGAAGGAGGCAGTGGATAAAGGAAGAAATGGAAGGAGATAAGACGGAAGGGGAAGGAGGAGGAGGTGGAGGAAGGAGGAGGAGGAGGAGGAGGAGGAGGAAGGGTGAAAGGAGGGTAGGAGAAGAGCGGAAAGGATGGAGAAGAAAAGAATTAAGGGAGAAAGGAGGAGATTGGAAACGATGAAGAAGAAAGAAGGACTTGCGTGATAAAGATGGTAAAGGGGGAAAACTCGAGGTTTTCTAAGTCTAATATGATGGCAAAAACATGTGGTTTTTCGATATCTACAGTGAGTCTCATCATCAAGGCATATGATAATTTTGATAGGACTTGATAGCTGATAGGATGACTTAAAAATGTAATTGCATCTTGAGAAAATTCCCAGCAAATAGAAAGATGCAAAGTTGAGTCGGCTGAGACAACTTCTAATGAATAGAATAGACAGATTCAACCTTTCAATATTGCAGCTGAAAAGCCATAAGTGGAAGGGTTTCGATAAAATATATTGAGAGAGATTAGGTAAGATAAGTCAGTCCTGAACATGATAACAGCAATAAATCAAATAAGTTTTTGTTTCATGTTATACACTTCCTTCTTATTTACACATGGATACAAGTTTCAAACAATTAAGATAATCATTTGAGGGGGGGAGAACGGATCTTTGAGGATGAGGATCTGAATTGGAAGAAGTACGGAATTTAAAACAGTATAGTTTAATTTAAAATAAGTGGAAGTAATCATCTTTGAGAGGATACTACGGTTAAGTTTTTGTAACAAACTATTTCTATATTTTTTATGAAATCCAACTGTGTCACCAATTTTCAATTAATGTGATTGATTTGTTTATTGATTTATTTGAGTATTGAGTATTGTTAGACTCACCAGAGAACAGCTCAAGGAACTTTTCGACACCGTAGTTGCCAGGAAAGCGATACTTCGGATCTTCGACTGCTTCGGATGAGTGCACTTTTATCCTTTTTATCATGAAGCTAATGTTGTCTGATCGTCCATCTTGATTGAAATCTGTGGAAAAAAGAAGCAAATTTAGTTTTAATTATAATGTAGACACTGATAGTCGATAACATTGCTATTTCAGCAACATATTTCATCAGTAAAACTATTGAACGAAGAATATTTTCAATACTCCCAACTACAGTGAGTAACAGTACTTCGACGACTCTAGAAGATCGAAGATTGATGAAAAATAAATTGTTTGATAAACTCAATAAGCTGACGATATCGTCAGAATTTTGATCTGTAACTAAATTATTTTATGAATTTTGATATAGAAGAATACAACTACAGAAGTATTCAAAGAAGTTGATAAAATTTTTAAATGAACAGATAAATATCAAATCTACGATGTCAAATCCACAGACTCTGTTGGATTTAATTACAGATGAATGACAGCAATGTCTCAATATTTTATCCAAACTCCATTAGAATAAAATAGATTACTACATTGAACAGAAAAATGAATCAGTTGAGACTGAAATACTAGAACACCGTCATAATACTCTTGTATGTATGTAACGCACTACTTCCTTGATTTTGCAATTACTTGGATGATTATTGCTTAATCTTGTTTATTTCTATTCCTCGAAAATTCTTTGTATTTTTAAGTAAAGCTCACTCGAGAATCAATACGTTATTGACTTGAGAAAGTGAAGAATTAACTTGAGATTCAGATTCTCAAATCCCTGAATATCTCAATTCCTCGATAACTTTGAATGAAAATAGTTACTCAACAAAGTAAACAGCGAGAGCGATACAAGCATGTCACTGTAAATTCATTACAGTTAAATCAACTCCAAAATAACTATTTTCACTTTTATCTCATTAGAACAGGCAGGAACTCATACTATCCAACTCCAACAGAAAACAAACTGATTCGTTACGACTTCGATCCCCCTGGCGCTACTAGAAGATAAAGTGGGAAACGAACAATCAGGTTCCCTTCGACTCATACATGTAATAATACTAGCGCGATATTAATAAGAGGCGAGGGGTTTGAGATTAGGTTAGGTTTCGAAATGAATTGGTGGTGCTCAGGACAGAATTGGAAATATGGTTTACAAGGAAATCGACGATGATAACAAATGATTCGTGAGGGGGGAAAAAGAAGAAGAAGGAGCAAATGAAAAGAATGAGAAGGAAGAGGAGGAGGAGAATAAAAATAAATAGCAGAAGAAGAAGAAAATAAATAGAAAAGAACAACAAAAAGGGGTAGGAAGAAAGGAAGAGGATGAGGAGGAGGAGGAGAAAGAGGAGAAAGAGGAGAAGAAGGATTAGGAAGAGAAGGAGGAGGAGAAGGAGGAAGAGGAGGAGAAGGAGGAGGAGAAGGAGGGAGGAGAAGGAGGAGGTGATGGAAGAGGAGAAGGAGGAGGAGGAGGAGGAGGAGGAGGAGGAGGAGAAGGAGGAGGAGGAGGAGGAGGAGGAGGAGAAGAATATTAAAGAGAAAAGAAGAAGAAGAAGAAAAAGAAGAAGAAAAATAAGAAGGAGGAAGAGAAGAAGATTAAAGAGAGGAAGAAGAAGAAGAAGAAGAAGAAGAAGAAGAAGAAGAAGAAGAAGAAGAAGAAGAAGAAGAAGAAGAAGAAGAAGTAGGAAAAGGAAGAGGAGGATGAGGAGCAGGAGGAGCAGGAGGAGGAGAAGGAGAAGGAGTAGAAGGAGGAGGAGGAGGAAGAGGAGAATTAAGGTGAAATCTAGAGGAACAAGCAGAAGGAAAAATAAGGAAAATAAGGAAAAGAAGGAGAAACAATAAGAAGAATGAGGAGTAGATGGGGAGGGTTGATAAAGGGAAAGAGAAAGATACCACGATCGGAATTTCAATAGAATGATTGCAAATAGGGCTTGGTGGGCAAGACGAGGAGCAACCCTCTTCAATACTAGACCAAGTAGAAGAGGGATGAAAAGGGAGCAGTCTATATATTGCAACCGTTCCAACCCTTGAGAGCATCTCTACTTGCTGAGTATCTACACTCGCTTACTACCACATACGCACACGACTTTACACACACGGAACAATACTCAGCTCAAGGCGCTCTGCAAACTCAAATTCCTATTATACTGTTGTCACTGTTCCAAAGTTCCACTTCCACTAGCGACTAGCATATGTGGTGTACTGTACATCATTCTCATGTGTGTAACACTAACGCGCAATAAGTTACCGCCGAATATTGCCATCACTACGTATCTGCTTCCCATCTCTTCCCTTTTTGACTCCCACTCATTTTCGATTGCTTCCTCTCTCTCACTCTCTTGTTCTACCTCCCTCTAGCTATTCACTCTCTCTCTCTCTTTTCTGTCAATCTATTCTCCTCTCTGTCTATCTGTTTACCCATTCTCTTACCACTTCAAAAACATAAATCTCTTATTTACATCTCAAACCATATACTATTATCACATACATAAATCTCAAAAACATATACTGTATTATCCCATATATTCAAAACCTATATTCATCTCACCATACATAAGTTTGTAAGAGGCTCAACACTGGTACTTGAGATCAATCATTGCCAAATAGGTAAGGAGTTGCAGCTTATTTCAAGCTCTTATCAAACTGCTGAGCAATTTGGAAACTACTCTGAAAGCTTATCAAGTTGTAGTGGGGATCACAAAGATGGGAGGTGAATGAAGTTTGCTTGTTAGGGATTGTTAAAAGCTACCTGGATATAAAGCTACCGATTGATCCACAGAAAACCTCAACAAGGTTGATATCGAAAGTTGAGTTGATGAATTGTAATATCATGTAATTATGCAAATTAAAATTGAAAATGAATTTTTGAATGTTGTGAGGAGGGAAGAGGACTACGTTGGAAAGCGAGTGAGTAGAATGCAGGTGGAGGGGTGTAGACCAGTGGGGAGACCAAGGAGGAGATGGAGAGACTGTGTTGCAGGGGACATGAGGGAAAAGGAGCTGACAGATGAAGAAGCCGGCGAGAGAATGGTGTGGAGGAGGAAGATAAGGAATAGCGACCCCGAATAGGGAAAAGCTAAAGGAAAAGAAGAAGAAGAAAATTGAAAATGAATTTAAATAAATTGCATAACTAGTTCATAATTAATCACTACGGATACCTAACGATCAGACCTCAGTCTTCGCAGGGAGGTTACTATAGAAAGCTGGTTTATAAATTGTCAACTACCATCCGAATGAAAATCAACATCTGTCGCATTACCGGTTCCATATCTCACAACAGTGCAAAATCTCCCAGCAGACGTATCGGCACCGCGACTATAGTTATAAAATTACTATACTGTAGTAATGAATTACTACGGGTGTTTCAAAAATGAGGAAGAATTTCTTATACATTCATCCAAATTACCTTCAACATTATTTTGAACTCTCTTCCAGAACTCAAGCAATAGCTTTTCTGGGAGAGCACTTTACTTCAATAATATTAATATTAAATTGCTATTCCAAGTTATTTTGTTTTGAATTACTTGTATGTATATTGATTTCATCTGTATGTATTGTAAAAAGAGCAAATAAAATTGGAGGCGAAAAAGGAGGCAAACTTTTGAGGAAAAATATTTTCTGCTTAGGGAATATTTTTCCTCCAAATATAATCAATTGACACTACTGTATTCATTATTAACTTATTGAAAATCCCAGTATTAATTTGTGTCTGTGCATGTTCGGGTAAGATTTTTCTCAATAAATGTGTATTTATTATTTATTATCCTCCCTATACGTATCCTCAAGCCTGACTGATACCAAGTTACTTCATCAGCTGTTAGCGAAACAGCTAAGCAAAATACAAAGCTTGACATAGGCAGTAGCTTCTAGTAAAGCAGGATCATTTTAACTTTTCAGAAAACAGCTGTTTCGGTAATAAGTAAACAGTGATTTTGACACAATAATTAAAAGGCTTAAAAGTCTTGAAGACCTTTTCAAAGAAGACCTTTCAAAGAATAACTTTTCAAAAGACCTTTTCAATAATCTGCAAGATTCAGCATTATTTATAGGTTAAGTATTCTGATACTGGTAGCCGAAACATATGTTTTCTGACAAGTTAAAATTATCCTGCTATAGTAGCTCTTTTAACTTGTCATAAAACATATGATCGACGAGAATATGATCACAATACTTAACCTACAAATGCTGAATCTCGCAGATTATTGAAAAGGTCTTTTAAAAAGTTATTCTTTGAAAGGTCTTCTTTAAAAAGGTCTTTCAAAGACTTTAAAGGTCTTTAAGACTTTCAAGCCTTTTGATTATTGTGTCGAAGTCACTGCTTAATTATTATTACATAGCTGATTTCTGTCAAGTTAAATATAGCAGGATCCTTTCAACTTGTCAGAAATCAGCTGCTTCAAAGAGCAATATCACAATACTTAACCTACAAATGCTGAATCTCGCAGATTATTGGAAAGGTCTTTCTAAAATTCATTCTTTGAAAGGTATTTTTTAAAAGGTATTTTAAAGACTTTAGAGGTCTTTAAGACTTTTAAGCCTTTTGATAATTGTGTCGAAATCACTGTTTGATTATTACTGGAACAGCTGATTTATGACAAGTTAATTGGATCCTGCTATAAATGGATCGTGCTATAGTTTG